>JBBIGC010137115.1:0-13432 GCA_037576955.1 Lepidarchus adonis
CACAAACAGTGCACAAACTCCCCGCTCCCATGATGCACCTCCCTCAGCAGCCAATGGGAGCTGCTCCAACCACTACAATATTGTCATTTTGTTATCAAAGAGCTGTTATTGTTGCTATTCATTTCAATACAGTTCAAAGCAACTTTACCTGTGGCTCCAGCAATTCTTTTGCACGCAACTCATTCTAGCCCACTTACGAATGTAGCAATTGGCCCATTCTCTCCTTTTACTTGTACTTCCCTTACCCTATCCTGTATTGGCTAGACACACACACACACACACACATATTAATTACTGATATCTTATTGCTAACAAGCAGTGTGGAATATATTGTGAAGGACCTGGGGCTGTTCTTATTGGCTGTTGGGAGGGGCCATCATGGGAACGGTGAGATGCTCCATGTTCATGTCTGTTTACTCACGTTCTGTGTGTTTCAGAAAGGAGAGCATTGCTGAATTACACTGTGTTCACGGTGTGTTTGTGTGAGTGAGCTGGCGTGGGATGATCACCACCATAGCTGTAACAAGTATAGAGATTGGTAACTCAGCAGGTCTGGTCATCCACCACCATTCCTTGCACACAGGTTTCATGCTTGTGCGCACCCTAGCCTCTAGGGGATGCACCGGTACCAGGTTAGTCCTTGTCAGGGCTGGTGAGAATAAATCTGGGCATGAACAAAGCATGTGTTTCACTTCTAGCGGTTCTCTCCACCCCTAGCGGAAAAAAACGCTACAATGTGAATGTCAGCTTGATTATGAAATAAAGATGTGGATATATTCCATATTCTGCTGTTTTTATTCTATATTTCATTATTTATATTAAATGATTCCAGCATTTCTTGTACTGGTGTATATGTCTGGACTAAGAAGTGTGTATGCATTGATGGAGCTTGTGAGTTCATCAGTGGTTTCTGGTTAGGAAATGAACAAAATGTTTTTGATGCACCCCTTCTTGTAGGTCCTGGTCATGTGTGTAATGGCCACAACACAAACATTGTGTGTATGTGCACTTTGATTTTAGTATAATGGTTTGAAATTACTTTCTAGCTGCAACACAAACAGGAACCTTCCTACTGTGCTTTTCACTTATTTCTTGCAAGTGGGCAGTTTGTGGGTGTGCTTTTGGGTTGGCAATGAGGGGGAGTTCCTTATACATTTTTTTGTTGCTTTCAGAAAATGTGTCAATAGTGTCACACTGGACACTACACTGTAATTATTTAATTTGTGATTGTCCCACAAGGAAAAAACTACTTTTTGACTTATGAGGGGTGAATACACAGCCACCCCCCTGCTCCCACTGGGGAAATCTGACCACAACCTAACCACAACTTAATCTTCCTCAAGGCAAGCCAAGTATACAAAAGCAACCAATCACCACAAGGGAATGATCTCCAAGGGCAGATATATATTCACTACTCAAAAAAAGTTAAGGATATTCGGCATTTGGGTGAAATTTCAGTTTGAACCTAAAATGCACTATAACTTTTACAGGTTTACTTAATGGGACCTTCCCTAAACTTTTCAGCTGTTTTCAGCTGTACACAACTAGTTATTCTCTAACAATGAGCTTAATGGCAAAATTCACAACAGGTGTTTGATCCATGAAATGACCAATAAATTTCCTGGTTCTATCAGAATTAGTATTGGATGAGAGGCACCCAAGTGTCATGTCAGACCAATCGAAACCATTTACATCAGCATGGTCTATGTGCAAGGTACCTGACCACACCACCTTGCATGGGAGCATTTATGCTGGACTAGGGACCGGTGGACCTCAGTGCTGTTCTCAAAAACTCACAAGCCTAACGGTGAGTAAAGAGTGCTTTGACTTGTTACCGCTCATTTACGATCTTGTCTAAGTGAAACAGCCACACGCATTTGCCTGAGGACGCACACTGATTCAGAGTGAACCGATGAACCATGAGGCCTTTTGTGACCTCTTAGATAAGTTGTCGCTGCCCTCTTGGAGTAATTTTGGTTGGCCAGTCATTGAGTACTGGCTGAGCTGTGGCTCTTAAAAGAAAAAGAAGAAGGCGCCGTCGTTGAGGCCGTTGCCAAATGGCAGAGGAAAAAAAGGCTGCCCTCTTTGTTAATGCTTTAAATCCCCTTAAACTGAATTTATGTACCTGGGCCTATTCGCTTATAGAATAGCCAGCTGGCCAGGTCCGAGATCAACATTAACCCATGTGTGTTTTATGTTTTCACCATGCTCTTGCATGGAGGGGAAGCCGGCCCTTGGAGGCGCATGAAGAGCCGTAGGAGGACGATCCGACCCCTCCACATTAAAGCGGTCTGAAGGTGGCATCCCAACCCAAGTTTCTATGAAAGTTTTAATCTGAATAAATACTAGCTTTTGATAAATAAAATAAATGTCACTGTGGACCAAGGTCAATGCTAGTCACATTGTTTGACTGAAAACATTAACTAGGTTTATGTAAAGTTAACTTGTTCAAGAGACTCTGAAGAGGTAAGGGAACAGAGGTGAGAGGTATGCTTCCTAGATCAACATGAGACAAACGATGCAATAGAATAAAACAAATCTAGTTATGGCATCTAAATTATGTTTCGTAGCTGGACCATAAGAGGTGATCCAAACTTGCTTCTCCAAGACCATTAATAATGGTTTAATTTCTGATACATTGATCTGAAAATTTTTACTTTAACATGCATTACAAATAAGCACCAAACAGAGTACACAGTCATGGCCAAAAGTTTTGGGAATGGCACAAATACTGGTTTTCACAAAGTTTGCTTGTCGGTTGTTTCGGTGGTGTATTGAAGTATAATTACAAGCATTTCATAAGTTTCAAAGGCTTTTATTGACAGTTACATCAAGTTTATGAAAAGAGTCAATATTTGCATCTTCCTTCTTTTTCAAGACCTCGGCAATTCGCCCTTGTTTGGAGTTTGTCAGAATTTGTGGGGTTTTGTTTGTTCACCTGCATCTTGAGGATTTACCACAAGTTCTTAATTGAATTAATGCCTGGGGAGTTTCCTGGCCATGGACCCAAAATTTCAATGTGTTGTTCCCTGAGTCAGTTCTCACTTTGGCCTTATGGCACGGTGCTCCATCACACTGGAAAAGGCATTGTTCTTCACCAAACTGTTCTTGGATGGTTGAAAGAAGTTGCTGTCGAAGGATTGTTTGGTACCATTCTTTATTCATGGATGTGTTCTTAGGCAAAATTGTGAGTGAGCCCACCCCCTTGGATTAGAAGCAGCCCCACACATGAATGGCATGAGACAGGACTGATGGTAGCGCTCACCTTTTCTTCTTTGGACAATAATTATAACAAAATTACAATCAGAAAGATGCTTCATCAGGGAAAATGCCCCCAGTGTTCAGAAGTCCAATCCCTGACATTTATGCAGAAAATCAGCTTGTCCCTAATGTTTTTCTTGGGGAGAAGTGGCTTTTTATACTGGCCTTCTTGACACCAGGTCATCCAAAAGTCTTTGCCTCAATGCGTGTATCTGTTGTAAAAAGCGCTATATAAATAAAACTGAATTGAATTGAATGCGTGTGCAGATGCACTCACACCTGCCTGCTGCCATTCCTGATGAGCAAGCTCTGCACTGGTGGCACTCTGATCCCGCATCTAAAACATTTTTTTAGAGAGTCTTGGCATTTGCTGGACTTTCGTGGGTGCCCTGAAGCCTTCTTTACAAACCTGTCTCCTTCAAGTTCTTGATGATCCGATAAATGGTTGATTTAGCAGCAATATTAGCAGCATTATAATGACGGCACATGTTTCCTTGCAGGTAATCATGGTAAACAGAAGAAGAACAATGATTTCAAGCATCCTCCTCCTTTTAAAGCATCCAGTCTTCTATTCTAACTCACTCAGCATGACAGAATGATCTCCAGGCTTGTGCTTGTCAACACTCTCACCAGTGTTAATGAGAAGATTACTGAAACGATATCAGCATGTCCTTGGTGGCAGGGCATTTTTGGGGTTAAGTTAATTTTCATGGCAAAGAAGGACTTTGCAATTGATCTCATAACTCTTCATAATATATAGTATATGCAAATTGCCATCATAATACTGAAGCAGCAAACTTTGTAAAAACCAATATTTGTGTCATTCTCAAAACTTGGGCACAACTGTTTAATATAATCGATGTCTATAAAATGAAAGAAACATACTGAATATAAAAAAAAAAGACAAGCACTCGTACTTATCTCTTGATCTATCATGTTCGTGTCCTCGTACAGTGTGAATGATATGGTGTCACCAATGCATTATAAGCGACAATGAGTTTGCCGTAAAATGTCTTTTCACATCACCACTACTCTTCACAAAGCCAATAAGCAGACTAAAGTTTTTTTTTACTGGCATCCCAGATACTTGTGATTATCTATTTCCTACAGTGTTTTATCCTCATCACTCTAAACAGCAAACAATATTCTCTGTTTGCCTGTGTCCTTTAGTTCGTTAAGTGTTTTTTAATATTTATTTATTTCTCTCCAACAATTCAAGTTAAATTCTGTACCAACAACTTGGTTAGCAATGTCCTCATTTAGCTCACTAGGCACAAACACACAAACCCAAGCACACATGCACTCACTCATTCTGTGTTAATGCTGTCTTACAATTCCCAGTGGACTTGCTCTAAAAGCACAACTGGGTCTTTAAAAAGATGGTTCAAGTGAGGTGAGGTCACTCTTACATACTCTCTACATCCCTCTCTCTGTTTCTCTTGGCTGGAGGCCTGATTTTTACCGTGTCCTGACCTATGCTGCCCTACTGCCCAAAGCAACAGCATTGCTAATGGACTTCAGTCTCTCTCTCTCTTTCTCTGCCCCCAACAACCTCACACTTGTATATTCTTATAACATTATCGGAATTTCAAAATGTTCCAAAAGTAGACAGTGCGCATAATACTAAATACAATTTTATATTTGGTTATGTATTTCTAGAAAAACATGATCCAATAACATATCTGCATGTGGCAATAGAAGTGAATTCTTATCACATATAATTTTAAGTCTGGTGTTTTAATGTGGTATAATTTAGACTCCTGGCGTCGACCTGGTCGGCTGACCCTGTAATTGACCGGTCCGACCCTTTCCGTGATGGTATACGGTCCTTGCCAAGTAAGAATTTACAATTATTAGTGGGAAGGAGCACTCGAACACGCTCACCTGTCGCAAACTCACGAGGCTGGGTCGGCCGGTCATACTGTTGCTGCTGCCTCCGCTGGGCCTCCTCCATGTGCGTTCGAATGGCACATCGATGATGGGTAAAGGGATCAAGGGGGAAGGAGGAGGCATTCTGGGAGCGGTTTTCTGACAGCGCTCACAATGCTGCACAAAGTTGTGCACAGCCGTGCGCATTCCTGGCCAGAAGAATCTATCCTCTATTTTTTCGACGGTGTTGGCTTCCACCAAATGTCCGCCTAGAGGGTGACAGTGAGCAATAAACATTATAGTGTCAATTTTGGTCCTTGGAGCAACCAAATTTTTGGTGGGCTCTCCTCTTCTGGGGAGCACATAATACAATAAGTCGTCCCGGACCAGGAAGTAACAGGAGGGGAGGGGCCCTGTCCCACTCATTTCACCATTCACCACTAATGCCTGCTTCCAGCAATGTTTTAAATTGTCATCCTCCTTCTGCTCCCTCAAGAACGACGGCTCACGGCAGATCTGGTGAGAGAGATCACACACAGGATTAGTGATGAATGGGTTCTCACCTTCCTGGTCTGCCTCCTCCTCATCCCCATCGCCCAGAAGAACCGGCGATGGTACGCGGGGAACTCGACGGCTGCTTGTTTCCTTCTTATACTGTTTTATTCCCAGCAGGGAGACCAGGATAATCCAGCCTCAGGAGCATGGGTACTGGTAAACCTGGTACTACTCCGACCTGTAGATTCCAGCATCCCGCCTGTGATGTGATCTTGACGTTCACTCTTAGTACCCGCATTCTCCACCAGCTGTGACAGGATTAGCACACGGAAGGAGATGACACAACAGGCTTTGCAAGAAAATAACCCCGTAGGGGTTAATAACACAGGGGAAAATGTGAATACTGGAACAAGGAGGGACATAGAAGCTGAGGAGAGCTGCAGGAGGTCCACGCGGTGGTGCCTCAGAGAGTTAGATTAGGCTTCTCCCTCGTCAGGATCCCGGTACATGTGAAAAGAGGGACACAAGATGTTATTTAAAGGGACAGGTGTCCCGATAATGGAAATAAAAAAGGGAATAGCAAAAGGCAAAGCATGAAGGAACACACAGAAAAGGTGGCTCAGGATCACTGGCTGTATTGCAAGCGAGTGGACGGCCCTGAGCACGCGCCTATCGGTTGAGGCGCCTGTTAAACACGTCAGCTGATTGCACCAAGTGCTGCCAGCTGCGTGCCACGTGGGCATGGCTCAACCGGCAGCTGCGTGCTCCTTGTTTACAAACAACCGTGAGAGCTGAAAGGGACTCAGGAGCTGTCCAAGGTGCTGATCTCGGACGAGCGCTAAATCCCCTCGCTGGAACAGGGCGGTGACACGTATACCCGTTGGACCATGTGACACTTGCAAAAAGTTAACTCCACGTTTTGTTGGTCCATTTAAAATTATTAAGAAATTCGTACAAATTATTTGTGCCCAAGACTTTTCTCCTGTTTTCCATGTCTTGCTGCTGAAGCCAGTCCTGCATGGTCTTTTGTCAGATGGTGTCTCAGGTGTAGACCTCCAGGCTGCCGTTAAGGTAGATGGCACTCCAGCATATACTGTGCGTGCCATTCTGGACAGCAGGAGGCGGGGAGTGGAATGCAATACCTGGTAGACTGGAAGGGTTAGGGGCCAGAGGAGAGGTATTGGGTTCTGGTGGCCGGCATTGTAGAACCCCGCCTCATCGACAAGTTTCTCCTCTGCCTTCCAGATCGTACAGCCCCGTATTGGTCAGGGGGACTGGGTGGGTTATACTGTAAGAATTCGGAGGTCGCTGTCACTGGAATACTGAGTCCTCCCCGACAACACCCTCCCACAGGTGATGGCCAATGAGGACCATCAGGGGGCCTTCATAAGCAGGCTGGAGGTTAGGGTTAGAGATATGTGAAGTCTTGCTTGATGGAAACATTTTTGAGTGTTCTTTGTGTTTTGGATTTTTGTGGACTTTGACACTTTGCCTGGTATTTTTGACTCTGTTTTTACCTGCCCTTCTGATTCCAGTCTGCCGTTTTTTTTAACCTTGCCTGTTTTTTGGATTTTGCCTTTGCTTGCCCTTCATTGCCCTGACTACCCCTGTTGACCTGGATTGTTATAATAAACCAGTTCCATCTGCACTTCTGTCCTTATTTCTATCCTTCCATGACAGACATAAATAATTCAAGTTTTAAACACACTTCATTGACTTTTTGACACAATAAATTGGCTAGGTCTGAAAATGTTTGACTCACAGCTACGAAATGCTAGGGTTTTGAGAGGGTCATAAATTTTACACGGTTCCAGCGTAGTTTCAACGACTGCTATACCATGCTTGGGGAGGGTCATAAATCATAACACACATCAATCATTTTGATTGACAGTTTGACAGAAAGTAACAGATAAATACTACTTGCATATTAAAATATTGTGTATTTTTCTCCATGTCGTAGAGAGATTGTTAACATATTTTGAATTACAAAATCACTAAAATCTGTTATTTATCAAGGGGTGGTCAAACCTTTGCATAAGACTGTATTTATCTTCCTTTTTACTTGCATCTATTTTAAAGTATGTATTTTAAAGGCCCCTATTTCATCACAGAGACAAATTAAATCCACTGTTCATCTGTGAAACTTTCCAGTCTATTTCCACCAGTCAGCTATCCTGATGTTCACCCAAGCACAAAAAGAAAGGGAGAGAGATCCAGAGAGAAATTGTAGTAAAAACTACTACACAAGTCGCTGAAAATGTAGACACCTTCTTTTTCCTGCTCTAGCTTTTCTTTGTTTTTGGATCTTGTCATATGTGACTTTAAGTTGATTCTCTGCAGCAGTTGTAAATACATTTGCACAAGAACCAGCAAAAAAATCAGCACATCCTGTTGTTAGCCGCACTGTTTGCCGCATTGTTTACATGATGTATACCAACACCCACTGAACAGCACAAGACTTATTTTACATAAAATTACTGCACCCACTTGAAAGTGACAGAGAGGGGTTGTTTTGGAAATCAACAGACCAGGAACTTCAACCATGAATGAGGTTATCGGACTTGAAAGTGTGAAAGTGCCCTATGGCCAGCGAGGGCTGTGTGTAAGCTTCTGTATGGCCTTACAATATGTCAAATCAGGTTATGATAATTAATTGGACAGACATAGACAAAAAGTGGAAGTCCATGGTGTCCAAGCTCTGAGAGACAGTAAGTGGTCTTTTGATGAATAAAACATATTTTGTTTTCTCGCTTTAGAGAAAATATGTATTTGTAGAATTTCTTGAAACATTTGGCATCCATTGGGTGTCTTTGTGATACACTTAAGTAGAGTCAAACAATTTCATAAGTTTAAATGATTTCAGATCTGTTTACAGTTTTTACTGATAGCTTTAATATCTCCTCCAACATTATATTATGAATAGTCCATGGAATTTTCTTGAGTGTCCAGGAACCAAGAGGGTAAATGGCTCATGAAAATAGGCCCAGGTCTAGCAAATCTAGAAGACCCAAATACTTAAAATATCACTATGAACTATGGGTGCACTGTAGAAAACATTTTAAATCCTGGTACCACCTGTTCCCAAGGTATGTAATGCACATGGACCCAGATGTTCATATGACGGTAAAGGAATTTTATTTTATTTTTTTGTAGCTTTTTATTTGAACATGTTAAAATAATATACCAACCAAAAAGAAAAAAGAAACACAAACAAACAAGACAAAAGGAAAACACAACAAAAATAATCATAATAAATAACTACATGTTCAAAAGGAGTAGGAAGAAGCAAAGGCTTATTAAATCCCAGCCCCTTTCCACTATTTGGTAACTAAAAATATATATATATTTTTTCCCATTTATGCCCTATCCATCCTAAATTCTTCCTTAGAATTTATTATGTGTAATTAATTTAAGAACCCCAGTAACACATCAAAAGATATACATATTTATAGATATAAATACATATAATAAACATTTTTGTGCACACACATACATGTGTATATATACACACCCAGTGTGAAAACACCTGGTCAAAGCACTTCCTCCTCCCGATATTTTGCAAAAAACATTTTTGTATTGCTTTTTGAACTGAATCATACTGGGACATTGCTTCAGTTCTTCACTCAGACTGTTCCACAACTTCACTTCCTTTTAGTGTCGTACGGATACAGGGATGTTTTAAATTTAGTTCCCCCCTCAAATTATATCCCCCATTTTTAGAAAACAATTTAAAAATATTATCAGGAAGTAGTTTATATACATAATTTGTGCAGTGAGAAAATGAACCAGATCAATGAATTTTAGTATGTTTGATTTTAAGAATAGAGTATTTGTATGATCTCTGTAACCAGTATTATGGATTATCCTTATTGCCCTTTTTTGCAATATTGATAAACTTGCTTGCATAATTATGTTGAGCCAAAGATGGACAAGACTTCAAATGCATACATTTTCATTTTCATACTTGTCGGGAATAGCATTCTCTTTAGCGGGAGTGGCTTTCTGTCATAACCAAGAATTACAGTATGTCAAGTGCAATGTAACACCATGACCCCCTGTAGTTCCAAACAATGGTGTGTTTCTTTATGTTTCTGATGTCTGTCTGTGTGTGTGTGCACTGTCTTGTCTTCTTATCCTAAATGTATCTGTCTTCTGTTCAGCCGTGTGTGGAAAACACTCCTCTCTGGAGAACACCTGACAAATCATCCACCTAGAACACACATACCCACACACACAGTATATCCTACTGTTTATAGTATTTTTTGGCTACGCAAGTGCTTATTGTATTTCCCCAATGATAGGTCAATCCATTTTATAAGCAGCAGAAAATATGTTTTAAAACTTTAAGAAAAGCCGTCCCATGTTATTAGCCACAGTAATTACAGCATTATTGAATTTACCTATCTGAACTAGAAACATCAAACTTGACTTGGCCCTTGGAGGACTTTGCAACTCTATACCGACAGTGACATTATACCATTGATGAACATAAACAATTAAATTGATAACATTAAATTGGAACTTATCAATATTGTACCACAATGCAAGAACTACACAGAATTTAAGCTCCAGGTCACTGCTTTGGATATCTGCAATATTCAAAATGAATGCATTGCCTGACATCAGCGACAGCAAAGCAACATAAGTCAATTGGGAATGGTTAAGTTGGAGATGGGCAGGAGATGCGCTCTGGACTGAATAGAGAGTTTACCATCTGGAGTGTGTGATAGAAAACCACTGAGTAAACAAAAACTCATGAAGAATCGCTTCACTCTGAATTAGTGCACGTCCTCAGACAAATGAGATGAGAGCATAAAAGAGTGGTAACAAGTCTACACGACTTGTTGAGTTGAGCTGTTTACGCATATTTACACTCTGGTGTAAGTGAAACGTGCATTTGCTTGACGATGCGAACTAAATCAGAGCGAACCGATTCTTTATTAATCAAATCTTTATGAACAGTTTCGTTCTTCACTCCTGACCACGCAAGTTGATTCACAGATTCACAATTCCTGAATCATTCTCTGTCTGGATGGGAAACATGACAACTCTCTCTCCTTTACTCTTACACACACACAATAAAATACAATATTGTTTATGGATTGTTACAGAGCAAAAACATTTATGCGTTATTGTGTATTATTATGATTACAAATTATTATTAATATTGTTGTTGTTGTTATTTGAACTTGAATTTATAATCCATTATAAAAAAATCAAAAAACAACATTCTTCATGGATTGTTACAGAGCAAACACATTTATTCATTAACAATAATAATAATATTAATAATAATAATAATAAAAAATAAATAAACAAAATAATAATAAATGTATTATTTCTTTTACTTTCTCAACCCTTTTCTGCCTTAATTTCAAAATGAGCTAATATTTTTCATATAATAGTAAGATGTCTCACTTTCAAATTTTGCTATACTTTTTTGTGAATACAATGCAAGTATTTGAGATTTACAGATGATTGCATTTTATTTTATTTACACTTACATTAATTTGTTTTGGAAGTGAGGTTGTAAAAATGCACATCTTATCAAAGAAATTGCATCCCCCTTAAAGTTTTGTTCAATTTGCACAGTTCTAATTGTGGCTGTAGTTGTGTATGCTGAAATGTGGTGTGGTTGTTCTTATGGACCAAAAAGCTTAATTGATGTGAACATTTGAACATTTGAAAATAATGCATATGTTTTTTTATGCCTTTAGCTTTTTGTGGCGATAAATATGCATATGACTGTGTCCTACAGTGGCTTTTCATTTGCTAATTTTGTTCACCTGATAAGATTCAATTCCAGCTTTTTCACACATTTTTTGGGGAAACTTGCATGTCGGTAAGGGGAACAGCAGGCGTGCAAGACGTTTATCCTAGAACCTTGCTGCTTCAGATAACAAGTAAGCTTTTAATTCCTTACTCTCAAAGTCTCTGTCATTTTTTTTATAAAATTATCATAAACATGGCTAATTATGTTATACACAATTGTTTTTTTTCTTTTTCCCTTCATGTCTTGCTACAGTACTGAGACAAGATAAAATTTTTCTTTGTCTTTTCTTGTCTAAAGATGTATTTTGTGCCTAAAGTTTATTTTGCACTTGGTTGATGTTAAACTCTTTCTAATACTATATTAATGTAATTTAACCTCTGCTTGACCAGATTTACTGTTAAATGCAAAAGATTCTTGAATATGTACATAATCCTTTAGTGTTTAGTTTACTTACGTTTTGCCACTACAAATCTCTATAACAATGGCCCAACATTGTTTGGAGTAACAATTGCAGTGCAGGCATGAATTCTGTTCAGTATATACCAGTCTTAAAGTATATGGATCTATGCTGGTATTTATGTTTTTTGGAGAGATTTTAACAGGAAGAATAACTTTCTTAACATGGTTTTATTCCACACAAGCTTAGGTACAATGAATACATGAGCTCTTTTGCCAGCTTCCTGTACCTGAGGATCTGCAAACTGGTAATGGGGCAACACTCAAGTGCTGGGAGATGCAGTCTAATGGTTATTTATGCCTGCATTACCTCTCCCTGAGTCCAAGTCATAACAAGCAAATCTAATCTTGGAGCTTGGGCAGGGACCAGCCCCATGGCAAATGGACCACTAAGTGTCCTGTTTGGCCATCTTGCCCCTGTGCTGTAATTGTAGCTGTGCTGAGAAGCACTGAAGAGGACACATTTATGTAGCTTAAAGAAGAACAGCTGGAAACAAATATTAGTGCAGTAAAGTAAACCTTGTCTGCAGTATTTTTTGTGTAATATAGTGTGAATTTGTATCATGAGGAGGAAGTTACTGCCTGGAGTTGCAGAGTCTAATTTAGACTTGTATGTCAAAGCTGCAACCAAAACCCTATGACTTTTACCTTACCATATCAAGCCTGTATAATGGATTCTGCCCTGTGTTTGTGTTTTGTTTTGGTTTCTTGGTTCACATCACATGTTTATTTCGTCATGCTCTTCCCCAGGTGTTCCTTGTTTCCGGTTGTTTATTTATGTGCCCCTGTGTCGTAGTCCTATGTCGATTGAAGCATTATTGTTACGGTGTTCATGTTCTGTGTTCCTAAATAAAAGTAATGCTTGCATCTTACCTTCCTGTTTGAGTCTAACCCTCCTGCACCGTTACAGTTACCGATGCTAAGAATCAAATCAATCGAATTCAAGCCTGAGGGATTTGACACGGTGCAGTCCAACAACCAGGTAAGCAGGTAAGCAGCTGACTAACCAAGCTAATGGTCTGGTTTTTGGGTGTAGAACCGAACGGCTGAAGCACCAAAGAGCCACACAGTCGCACTAGGGCAGAGCCGAGTGGGTGCATCGACAAAAGCAGAGCGTCGATTCTGCAATCTGATTTGCTAGCCCCTCACTTCCTAACTGAACCAGTGTTCATTTTTCTCGGGAGAGCAATGCGATTGACCCGGTGTGCTTTACAACTCAGGAGAATAACACAGTTGAACATGCATGATCTACAGCCCGGGAGAGCAACGCGGCTGACCCCGTGGACTGAATCAGTGTGGTTAGCAGCTTGGGAGAATGATGTGGTGATAGCTGTGTGTTCTACAGTCTGGGAGAGTGATGCAGTTGACTCATCAGGCTCTGCAGCCCGGGTGAGTGACAAGGTGGCATGCTCAGCAGACCAGGAGGGCCGCTTGCCAGAGTCAGCATGCCTGCCAGAGTCAGCGTGCCTGCTGGAGTCAGCATGCCTGCCAGAGTCAGCATGAGTCAACGTACCTGCTTGAGTCAGCATGCCTGCTTGAGTCAGCATGTCTGCTTGAGTCAGCATGCCTGCCAGAGTC
>JBBIGC010137149.1:0-22094 GCA_037576955.1 Lepidarchus adonis
TCACAGGTGTGCCACATCAAGATGCTGATCTGACATCATGAGTAGTGCACAGGTGCACCTTATACTGCCCACAATAATTAATAATAAATTAATTTTGATAATAATTTAATGTTTCTACTGTTTAAAAAATAACATAGTGGTAAAGTTTAATTTTGTTCCACAACTGTACCATACTATAAGGCCTGGAATCAGGGCGTCATTTATACCAGCGGTCCCCAACCATTTTCACTGACCGACATTTAAGGTGTCGCGAATAAAAACAACCAAATAAAATGATACGACCAACACAAAAACTGTGGTATTTTGTAAATATAATAATAAACATGAATCCACTTTGTAATTACGAACTTTATTAGCAGAGTCTTTCTAAAATGTGCTAACAACGATCAGAGTAATGTCCTTCTCTGCCCCTCACGCACTCTGGTCGCTATGGTACTGTAAAACGTAAACGTTCCTTTCAGAATAAGTTTTCAGTGCTGTTGTGGTGATCTCAGGGTTTTCTGCAATTACTTTCATCCAGAATACCGGCAAAGTTGATGTCTCTAACATACTTAGATGCTACGGATTGAGATTGTATTTTAATAAAAAGTTTCAATGTTTTGTATGGCCTGGTACCGGCCTGCGGCCCCATTTTAAATGCTCCACGGCCTGGTAGCGGCCTGTGGCCCGGTGGTTGGGGACCACTGATTTATACTATCTGATGCGCCATAATTTATTTAATTTGTTCCTAATCAGCCAATGGAGACCAAAGAATTGCACTCAACTTTACTACACTACAAATTACACTTATGCTCTTTCTACACAGAACAGTTTTAGTCAAACCACTACATTTCTACATACTTCTATAGCAAATAGCGAAAAAGGGAAACTAAACTGTGTGCCTACTTTAAAGGCCTACACCAATTAACATTGCTATGTCCTGTTTGCATTAAAGGAATGCCCTGTGTGTTATAGAAGGATAAATTATTAACATTACAATAGAATGGTTCGGATATTTTGGGCAGCAAATTAGCAGTCAGTTCTTTAATTTAATGTGTTGGTGTTTGGAGTGTCAGGATCTGAGCCAGTTTAATAAGGGCCAAATTTCAATGGTATGCATTGTTTAAAACCTACCATAAGTGATTCAAAGTAGGACGAATTGTGAACTATGAGGGTCACTGATGCATGTGTGGAGCCAAGTTCATCTGGTCTGATCACACAGAAGAGCATCTGTAGCACAAACAGCTAAAGAACATGCAGTGTTTTATGGTATATAGGTTGTATAGTGGGAGACCTATTAGAGACTGACCCATGCTGACCTCTGTCCACCAGAGAAAGCACTAAACTTCAGTGGATCAGTGGAAGTAGGTGGCCTGGACTCAGGAATTATGTTTTTATACTGGACAGCTAGGGGCATGTGTCTGGCTCACTTGGGAAAGAGGTGGTGGCAGGAGCATGTAACATTCTGCTGGGAAGCTTTGGATGCTGGCATTTTAGAGGATCGTAACCGATAGTGTCACAGAATGCACCCATTCATGACAAAAGTATTCCCTAATGCCACTGGCATCTTCAGCTAGATAATGGATACACAGCAAAAGTGATGTGTGGAACAAGGAGTTCAAGAAGCATCTGTGTGTTGTGTTGGACAAATCAATTGAGCCCCCCACCCTCCCATCCTTGCAACTTCCAGGACTTAAAGGATCTGCTGCTTGGCACCACTGCTCAAAGGTCTTATGGCATCCAAGCCTGGTCAGAGCTGTTCTGGTGGCATGAGGAGGACCCACAAAATATTGAGCAACTGGCTGATTGGAATATATAGTTTTTAACTCAACATAAAATGCAGTTGCAATGAATGTCCCACACAATTTCAGTTTGCAAGTCAGCAAGCTCCTTTGGATCATTTTTGTATGTAGAGGAATGATTCCCTCTCCAAGCAGTTGATAGTTTATTCTTTATAGACAGCAATGAGATGGAAATAGCGAAAAACAGAAGATTGACAGACCCATTGCAACCATGACACTGATGTCATTTCAATGAACAGTTTTCTTTAGTTTCTGTGACCCACGGTTGCTTACAGCTGTGTACAGACACTATTGTGGATGAACATGTGCAATAAGTGTAAAATAAACTGTGACCTCCGTGTATAACTGTGCAGCTTATGTAACATGGCAGCTTCATGGCTCTAAGCGGTTATGCACTGGTACATGGCTGAACTGAATTCCCTGGGTAACGTGAGCTATTAGAGCAGGAAACACATAGATCCAACATATGTATATGGTCATGATGCTGTTGCTAAATACAGAACAAGTGAAGAGCATGTTAGAACATGCTACAGCTACTTTTTTAAATAGAAAAAGTTGTATTACTTGTTTAAACTGTCCAGAAATAATTTTATTTGATTGAACATAAAAAGTAATTTCACAAGTGCTGCATATACAATTATATTTTCACTGTTGAAAATGTGGCAGAGGTTTTCCTTTTTTGAACACAGAACATACACTCTAGGCAGAGTTGTCTTTAGAAGATATACTTGTTTACCCATGCCCTCTTACCTTGCAGGCTCACGTTGCTGAGGTACAGTTAGGCTCTATCCTCTAGCTCATAAGTGTCAAACTGTGGCCAGCGGGCCACATTCGGCCCGCAGTGTAATTTTATTTGGCCCGCGAGACAATACCACATGACTACTACAGTTGGGCCGCCGGTATTTTATAGCGCATGTATCGCTAATACTACTGCGGAGTGCAGTATGACACGATAACTACAAACCCCAGAATGCTCTGCGTGTCTATCAGGACAGGACCCTCCTCTGTTGACCGTCGTCATAGCGACCTTATGCTAAAACTGGCACCGTGCTACTCCCCGAAAACAATGAAAAGAAAAACAGAAAACAGGAGCTTTCTAAACAGGTGGGAGGCAGAATATCTGAAACATTAATTAACTATCATCCAAGAAGAGATGCCAGGTGTCTGGCTTATACACAGAGTAGATCACTGTGTCTATAATTAACATTTTCTTTCCTCAATTTTTCCTGCTACTCCAAGGCATGGGCTTGAATGGTGGTATGCTCGTTGAAGGATATTATTATTTGTTTATTGATTTATGATTGCTATTTTTTTTTAAATGTATTGTTAGCCTGTGGAATGTTACTGTTGAAATATGAATCAGAATGCTGTAAATAAAAAAGAAGCATACAACAAAAAAAATTATTTAAGAACGAATGCCGTTGATATGTATTTTTTATTTGAAATTCAATTTCAAATTGTATAGTTGTCAGGTCTTCATTGGCTTCTGCTGATCAGTCACATTATTCGTGAGACCATGTGACCAGTTTGGTCCTAGCTCCCAGGTGTCTGGCATTAAGCCTGGGTATATGAAGCTCCTCTCGGCTCAGCCCAGGTGTGGGTTAATGTTGTTGTTGCGGTTTCTTTGTCACGTCAGGTCCATGGTTGTGTTCATGCCATCTAGTCTTTTGTTTGCAAAACCTCCTGCATTTGTGTCCTTCCATCAAACATCGTGACAATAGTATTAAGCATTGCTTGTTCCATATTCAATATTTAACCAAAACTTGTTTTAGTTTAGTTTAAAAAAGTGTTATATCTGCGTAAAAAATGTTTCAATAAATATCAATGTTGGCCCACAGCTTTGTCCATGGTTTAAATTTTGGCCCACTGTGTATTTGAGTTTGACACCCCTGCTCTAGCTCTTCAGTTGTGATCATTTCCTGGGTGCAGATCATTCTCATCGTAATAGTGTGTAAACAAACACAAACAGCAATGCACCTGATACATTCATACTAACAACGCACACCCTCACACCCACTCACCATTTATTCGAAGGCAAGTTGTGTACAGCAACAGCTGGGATTTAGTGGATCTGTAAGGTAGGTTATTCTCACAACGTGGCCAGTTCATAGAAACAGGGGTATTTCTGGGCATAGTCAACCTGAACACTAGAGCACCAGTGGCAATGTACGGTCATGTGAAAAGTAAGTCTAGATTTAGAAAGATTTAGATTTGTCACAGGAAGGTCATGGGTTTGATTCTGAAAACCAGCCAATGGGCTGAAGTGCCTTTGAGCAAAGCACCTACCCCCCTACTGCCAGGGGCCACTACAGTGGCTGCCCACTGCTCTGAGAGTGTGTTGTTTTCTTTGATTGGGTACAATGCAGAAAGTAGGCAAGGCAAGTTATTTTTATAGCACATTATCATACATACAATTTGCTTTACAAGAATAAAAGTAAAGTGAAGAGGAAATAAAACAGGCAAAGAAAACATGAATAATAATAAGCATAAAAGAAAAGCAATCAAAATCATAAAACAAGAATATAGAATAAAATAGAATTAAAATATATTAAAAACAAAATATAAAATATACTGATAAAAGAAAGTTAAAAAAATGAATGTGAATGATTGTTATAGTAAATTTCTACACATGGGATAATAATGGATTTTTAAAATGCCTACAAAGAAAGGTGACATATTCCAAAAAAATAACACTTAAATTTGATGGTTTGTAGTAATTTTTATACATTTTAATAAATTGAAAGATCAGGTACAGGTACCTTACATGCATTCATACATTTATCTCAGCTTAAGTCCATTAAATTAGAATTAGCTGTTCCAAATTAGATGCCGTTGATTAGAGCCTCCTGCAAGTGGAACCTGTTTAATCTGATATCTAGAGTACTGTGTTCCCTTTGTTATTAAAGGGTGTGGTTTCATCATGGAAAATTCTAGAACACTATAAGACAAGGGTGGACCTGGAGGACCGCCATCCAGCACACTTTAGTTCCCCTCCTCAAACACTCTCACTACACCTGGCAATTAACAGGTTGGCAGGGTGTGCTTAAGCAGGAGAACCACCAAACTGTGCTGGTCACCAGCCCTCCAGGACTTAATCTGCCCACACCTGCTCTAAGGCCTTCAGGGAAAAAGTTTTTTTGGGTTCTACAAATTCTTGAAATTATTTGAAATAAATCATACTGTGAAGAAAATCATCTACTATTATCATATTTTTCAACTGAAAGCCATTACTGGCTGACCCAACGAATGTAGCCCAAGAACATTTGATGTGATAAAACAGCTTAAAATCCCAGGTAACTTTCATAAATGTTGCAAGTGATTGAGATTGGACGAATTTGACATTATAAAGGTAGTGTTCTAGGAAACAGCCTTTGCTCACCAAAAAGAACTACGGTGTTCCAAAGAACATTTAGGGAAAAAACAGGCCTTTAGAAATAATGTGCTATGGATGGATAAATCAAAAACATTTGTTTGGTCATAATAAAATTACAAAGGCATGGCGTTAAAGGAGAAGACCTGTGTACAAATGTGAAGCACTGTGGGGGAAATGTTATAGCATGGGGTGGCTTTGCTGCTTCAGGGAGTGGGAAGCTTGCAGTCATTGATCCAGATATGAATTCTACATCATATCAAAGACTGCTTGAAGACGTAAGACCATCAGTGCAGAAGGAGTTGAACTGCAGGTGGACATTTCAGCAGAATAATGATCCTAAGCACACAAGCAAACCCACCATAAAATCCCTCAACAAAAAGAAGTTGAGAGTTCTATGACTGCATTGTCAAAATCAAGTTTTAAAATGTTGTTCATGGAAGAGTGCTCAAAACTTGGTTGAAATCTCTTGTTTAAATATTTCAGAGGGACGTGCTTTTTGTTTTTTGCATTGCTGTATATACAGTTAGAAACCATTCTTTACCATTCTTATGATGTCTACTGATTGTCCAGTGTAGACATTTGTTTGTCCAGATGTTTTGATAGTATGGAATATTATACCATAGAGTAACTTTATGACAATCCATGTCCATTTCCACATCCTCAAAAATATCTTGGCCAGTTGCTCAAAAAAGTACATGGTTTAAAAATTTAATAATGAGTATGTAGATTAAGAGAATTTTTAAAATCTATACGAAAATGTTTACATTTAAAAACTGAAATATGGATTGATTTTCCAGTTGTTTTTTTTACTATTTATTTCTTTTTACTGTTGGCTATTCATTGATATAAAGTTATTGTTTCCAGGTAGTTTTCACTGGTGAATACATGCAAATTAGCCATGGGCTTGCATTAAACAAGCTCTCTGATTGGTTAGAGAGCTGCACCACCGCTTACTAGTGATGGGAAGTTCAGATCATTTTCCGACTGGGACCTTTGTGTCTCGTTCAGCAAAATTAACAATTCTTTTTTCGAGTCTTGTTCATTTTAGCAAAATATAATTAAAATGTTACCTGTTACCTCACTAACACATCTACTGCTTACACAAACGCTGATCACACTACAAACAAGACAAAACTATAATGCTATAAGAAATAGAAAAGATTAATTCATTGTTTACCTGCGTCTTTAATTTATGATTCGCTCACCTCGCCTCTTATCTGAAAAGTCGTTCATTCATCACGTGACAGCCCCGTTATGTTAATCTATGAAGCCTGAGTCGGAAACAGGATTGATTAGTTCATCTCTCGAGTCTTCGGGTTCGAAATTCCAGTCGTTCGTTCATCACATGACAGCCCCGTAATGTTTACTGGGGCTGTGACGAGATGAACGAACGACTCGAAAAACCCAAAGACTCGAAACAGGTGAATCAATAATCCCAATACAGAAACTATAGGATGGTGCTCAAAATGAACCATTCAAGAATGACCCATCACTACCGCTTAGCTACATCATAGACTCACGCTAGACTAGACTTAACCTGTACGTCTGACCGGAAGCTTGTCTTGGTGGTTCGGTTGATATGGCAAACCCAGTTACAATATGTGAATGGCTTTTTTATATGTTGTGCTTCTTTCTTTCAGTCCTATTTAGTTTTTCCTCACTTTTCAATAACACCTAAACATCAAGTAAACAAACAAAACAGGGGGAAATGTGCTAAATAGGCCGCGGGCCATGTTGTTTTTGATTCCCCGGATGTGGCGAATCCCCGTGGCCGTTATAGAGCAGCGCCGCGCGACTCACAAACTGTTAAACTGTCGTACATTCTCCTCAGAGTGCGCGATTCTTCACAAACCGATGCTTTTTTCATTCGGACTCTGGCGGTGAAAGGAGCATGTCTATGGCTTTCTACACAAAGGCGCATGGTGAGGGAGGAAGCGCGAGCAACCAAGCGGGCGAGCGCGCGCGAGAAAGAGGGAGAGCAAGGTAAAATAAGCGAGTGACAGGGAGAGAGAGGTAGAATGAGCGAGGGAACAGCGCGCGCGCGCGAGAGAGAGGTAGAATGAGCGAGGGAGCGCGAGAGAGCGCGAGCTCATCAACACAGCGCCTGAGAGAACAGAAGCGGACCGTAGAGCAGTTGAGAGAGACGAAGGGACATCGCCTCACGCTCCGTCGTGTCTTTTTAAACTTTTCAGTCCTTTTACACCTTTGGCGAAACCGAGTTATCCGTTGTTTAGTCCTTTTCCGGTCGTTTCATAGGAGTTGTGGAAATGAAGGCAAAAAACAGGGACCAAAGCTTGTCTGACTCCAGGGAACTAGATGGATCCTATGACCAGCTCACTGGTAAGTTTGGAAATTCTGTTACCAACAATAACATGTGCAGTTTATGTTCTCGAAATATTAGATTTTGCCTTAAGAAATACAATGTAAAAGTAACATGGTTAAATTCCCCTCTGAAACAGACACAGTCTGTGAGAACTGTAGAAACTGAACTGCATGTTTTATTGTTTTGTGTTAATTGTTTGTCTTTTTTATTGATGGAAATCGTTTTGCTGACCTGGCTTTTGAAACTCTTATTGTACGAGAACTCGACGGTTATACCTGTTAACAGGGGCGTTGTGCTGCATCCCTGTCTGTCCAAGAAGTAGGTGTAGTTGAGAGCACCACACAAACTTGTTCTGTTTTCTGTTCATAATCCTAACTCGAGGTGTTTTGCTGTCTGGTTCACCACATAGTCCACCAAAGAGGCAGACAGACCACACAGCATCTTCTACCTCACTTCATATAAGCTATAGTTAGGACCACCTGGACGTCAACCCACTGAGCTATGTTCAAAAACATCTTCTGTGGAGATAGAAGGAAAGTTTTGTGCGTCGCCTTCTGAACGTCCAACAATTTTGCCAAAGCATCATGGACAATTTGTCCAAATATTTGACCAGTACTCAATGACAGAAGTAGGAACATGTTGACCCAACAAATTTTGACAACTTTTGCAGATTCCTGTCTTCTGAACAGATGCTCAGATGTTTAACTGAATATCAACATCCAAGAAAGGACAAGTGTTCTTATACTTAATCTGAATTCCACATCATGTAGACACACATGCAGATATGGACTGATGCACCAAATGGGATGATGGAAATGGGAAAAAAAAAGAATATTCTTCAAGACCTGTTTAAAAAACTTGAGACACAGTCTGTCTTCTATTTTAAGATGATCATTTGTGCTGTTGTATTATTAATAAGGATAAAAAAGCAAGTGCAGTGCAACAACAGGATCAAATTAGGACACATTTTGTACTTTAAGTAGGAATATCTCCATTCGTTCCGTCACCTCACTTACATCCTGTGGCAAAAATGAAAATGATGAGCACGGATGCATCATGCACCAAGCATGAAGATTTTTTTGTTGGCATGCCACGCGGCCATGCTTGTTCAAGAAGGATTCTGAAATTATGAAACCATTAATAAGCTCCTTTAACCAATACATTTGTCATTTTTGCTTTGACAATGGCAGGGGTCATTTTGCGTTTGTCGATTGATTTGTAATTTGCCAAAATTTTGCCATGGCTGCTTGCCACAGATATATATATATTATAAGCAGAAACACTGTTTTCAAGACAGGAATCAAGGTGAAGACGTGCATGGAAAAATGCATGGTGGGAGATCTTTGGAAGTGAGATAGCTTAGTGCAGGGGTGCTCAGCTACGGTTCTGGAGATCTACCACCCTGCAGCCCTAATCCAACACACCTGATCCAGGTTATTAGGGTCCTCAGAGGTGTCTGAATACAAACACCCTTTATATGCTGAGTCTGAACACTGCAGGCTGGAGTTGGACACCCCTGGCTTAGTGGGTTCCAGTGTAGGGTAAGAAACTGTGAGTGAGGGAACAATAATGGCATCACCAGTCACACAAGATTAAGTGAAATTGGCTGCCACGTTATTGACACATCTGGGTCTCCACATAGGGGAGTGGACAAAGGCGTAGGTGGAAAAAAATAAAATTAGTTTTTCTTTTTTTTAACCCTCAACACATGAATGTGTCCATATTGGTCTAGAGAGTCCACAGAGCTAGAGAAAGTGTTCTAAAGCTAGTTCAACCCTTGCGTGAGAACTTCAAGTGCAGAAGATGCATCCAATATACACTGTTGAAATCAACCTACAAGAAACACCATGAACAAAATACAATGTTCAACCATCAGTTGAGAAGATAATCTAACATTTCACATGTTTTTTTTCCCAGAAAAACTTTAAGCTTTATAAAAAGTTTCATTCTTTCATCCATGTCCAACAAAATCAATCCATTTGGACATGGCATCCCAACACCATTTGGTACAGTAACCAATACTCTCAGTGAAATGTGACAAATCTACATGGGGCAAAGCCATGGGCAAGTCTTACGTCTAAATGTAATAACAGTTAAGTGGGCATTTGCAAAGAAATGACACTTAATTTATTATTTTCTATCAAATTACGTATATAGTTTACTTTCTCGTTATATTAAGCATTGTGTATGTTGAATTTTATTTTGAAATCTGGCACACAAATGGCATGAAAAGTATTATTTGAAAGTTTACTGCACATTTCTATGAGCCAATTGAAGTAGTAAAATTACCTTAAGGTTTATATGCATTAGGCCTTCTTCTTGGGAGTTTTGTAATGGGCAAAAGTCATCCATTGCTTTTTAGCTTTGTGAACAGACGCCAATTCTAATTATTTTTAGATTAAATATCTATAAATTAGTTAGCTGGCATCTTATATGAAGCTAAACTATTGTAGACAAATGCTCCTTTCGGCTTTTTATGTCAAATGGCACTACATATAACTGCTTAAAGTCTTAAAATCCATCTCGACTTTCAAGCTTTAATTTCACAGCCAGCCATTTCCCAGACTGAGTTGGGCTAAGCTGCCTTCCACCAGGTTGATTACTGAAATGGTGTGGAATGGATTGGACAGCAGAACAGCAATTTAGAAAGAGGTTTGGATAGTCTGGTCCGAAATTGGGTGTAGAAATACAATGCAGGGATTCCAATTCACTGATATGGGAATGGAAATATGTATTAGAATCAGAACAACCAACATTAAATAAAGAAAATTGCTATTTTCAAATGTGAACATTTGTCTTGTTTGATATTTTAAGACTGTCAGTCACATCAGACTGTTCAGTCTATTTCTAAAAAATAATTAGGAACATTCATAAAATGATTGAATTGAATTTTTAGGTCAGATGTTTGCACCCCAACTAAAAGCTGGGTTAGAAACTAAACTAAACTAAAACCACACTGGGTTCAATGGTTTAAGTGTATCTAGCATAGAACTTTGTTTATCAGATCTGGACTTTTCATTCCCTCAGCTGTAGTTTATCTCTGTGCTGTGGGTTGGCGGTGTGAAAGTGTGGCTGTGTGGGAGAGGCCGGCGTGACTCAGAACAGGCTGTGGACGTGCGCTGGGACTGACCTGCATTGCTTTAAGGTAGCGTGGGTGACAGCAGACTTTTAAAACTAGCCCTTTGATTTGAGCAGAAATCCAGTGCTCTAGAAATTGCCGTTTCCTCGCTCCTCCCTTTCCCGTTTGTAATTTGGAGCGTGCTGTGCCCAAAGATCAAAGGACGATTACAGAAGTCATATCATCTTTTTTTAATAAATGCTATCACATTCAAGAGGAATCTAATATTTGAGGACACAAGACCCAAATTATCACCCATTTATATGTTGTTTCTTTTCTTCCTGGCTGATGTTGATGCAGTGCACACTGGTTAACGATGGGGAATGAGTATGATCATCAGGGTGAAGGCCATTGTTTCCTTGCATTGCTTTTGAACCTCACGTGGTGACCTGTGACAGACAATTTTTTGTGGTATTTATACAGGGAAGGGGTCAATTCCATTTCAGCCAGAACAGAGTGGAACTGAAGGGGATTTGACTCTATCCATGTTCCGCTTCTACACACTTTAGCTCGCCACCTTTCATAATTCATGCTACAACTAATATTTCATGGTCAAAAAAGAAAAAGAAACTGTAGCTTAGTGAAAGCTCTCCTTCTAGCTTTAGACCCGCTGGTTCCATTATGTGTGCATGGCCAAAATCCATCAAGTCTTTCTATTTTAGGAGAAAAAGCAAAGTCATCTTTCGCTCAGTTTGTCCAGGAGAGATGTGCGAGAGATGAGTCTGGGTGTGTACGGTTGGTTTTACAAACTCCTGTTAAATTATTGCAGACGTTATCCCTTACCACGTGACTGATGGGCCACTCTGGTCAGTAGATGGGACACTTATGGACAAACAAATGGAGGTATTTTATGATAGTACGGAAGCTGTTTAGGCACACACTCAGTGTCCATATCCAGCTTAATGATTTGCTATTCCTTGTTGGCTTATTTAATGGTGCATTCCCACAACAATGCTTTGTGAAATTAGCAGCACTTTTCCTCAAGAGCTTCTGAGACTTTCATCTTGTAACAGTTGAGAAAATAGTCTCAGTTGAGAGGGAGAAGAGGCTTCAAATAAAGACTGAAGCATTTATTTCATTACTTTAATGTGAGTGGAATGAATAGCTGCTTATTATTAATTTTAGATCCATTTTTGCAGTCACCATTTTTGCCAAAAAGTGTAATTTAATGTAAACATCCATTAGAATGTATATATTTTGGTTTATCAACAAAGAAGCTGATAAAAACACCAAACAAAACAATATGTTGAATATTTAATATTGTTTAATGCTTTATTTTAGATAAGATAAGATAATTTTAGATAGTAAACAAAAAAATGCTATTAAAACTATAGCTGTATTATGAGGCATTAATTATGCAATGTTTATCGTGTCTTTATGACATGGGCTATAGTGCCTCTTATCCCTTTTTAGGATCCTGTCTGTTCAACACCATCACTTTCATCCCGTACATTATTTTGCAAATATCAATACAGCAATATACTGTGGATAAACTCCTAACAATATCGACTTTTATGAAATTAAAGGTAAAATGTTCTAATATTTACAGTTGTCCCTGCATAGGAGAAGAACACTCTCCACGCATGTAGATGCCTCCTCATTGTGGGTTTATGACCAAATGATGAGATTGAGGATGATGTATTGTTTATTATGTATTTGATTGTTTGATAATGGCTGTTTGTGATACATATCATGTCTGATTGCCCGATAATTTCTGGATTTCTACTGCTCAGCTTTTTGAGATCGTTTCTATTAGTATTGTCCTCAGTTATTATGGGCTGACCCTTGCTTTCCAGTTCTTCGCCACATAGAATTCATCTATGAGTCACCTGGCCAGCTCCATCACAGACCGCACAATCCTATCTTTACCTCATCGCCCCAAACACGAGTGTTCAGTGATCATTTAAAAGGTCCGCAAGAGAGAAAAAGAGCTTCGTTCCTACACTTTACCAAATTGATCTCTCTGCTTTGGTTTATCTCCTCTTAATGCTTGGATTTTGGTTTTGCGTTATCAGCTACTCAGAGTAATGGTCTGAGTAGCCTATAGGTGTTCTTTTTCAGTGAGGGTTATTTTTATTGTGTGTGCTTCAGAAGTATGGACAGAGCTGGTGACAGCTGGTCAAACCATTGTGTTTGATGAAAAATAATATAAGTAGTTCACACACTGTGTCTGAAACTTCTGAAACAGATTTGTACTATAGGACTCCAGCAAAATACAATGTAAAAACATCTTACCTGAATGTCTGTTACAAGGGCCTACTAGTCAGGGGTGAATCAACCTTTTAAAAAAAATATTTTTAATTAAGGTTAATAACATAATATCACATTTAAATGTGGTGTCACCATAACAAATTTTATTTATTTATTTATTTATTTATTTATTTATTTATTTATTTATTTATTTATTTATTTATTTATTTATTTATTATTTTAATAGAATCTAACCTAAATTAAGGGAGGCCCTCTTTAGTACAAAGCACCCTAAGTTAGAACTAGTGCTGTTGACTGAAATGATCTAAAATCTCTTTCTGACTGATGGAGTTGTCATTATCAGGCAACTTTCACTTCATTACCATTTTTTAATGGTGCCAGCAAAAATGATTGATTGCTCGCTAATACTTCAGACACACAGTTTTTTTTTTAAA
Source organism: Lepidarchus adonis (assembly GCA_037576955.1). NCBI lineage: Eukaryota > Metazoa > Chordata > Actinopteri > Characiformes > Lepidarchidae > Lepidarchus > Lepidarchus adonis. Next base: position 13,241 of record JBBIGC010137149.1, read on the forward strand.
CTAGCTAAAAAAAATTTTATGCGAATCAACCACTTGAATTAAACTGTAGTTGTTAAAAGAATATTTTAGCAATAAAATACTAAATAAAAAAAACTAGCTACTAGCTACTTTTGTGAGTCCACATATTCCAGACTTTATTTCCCACAGTGCACATGCAGAACACATTCTTTATTTAGAATAGAAAGCCAGAATCAATTCAAGTGAATTTTATTCTCTGGCAGCTCATTACAGACTCAAAATCATTAATTAAGTGATCTACCTTGTCTGTAAATGCAGCTTCATTTAAATTTGCACTTTACAGTGTTGATACTTTCAGAACATTTCAAGAAATAAAATTGGGCTTTTTTGCGTAAAATATTAAGGGATGTTGGGAAATAGATGGATGAGAATAGCAGCAAGGTAACATATACGAGTGATATTTGCTCATTAGTCTGTTTCATCCAAAAGAAAGAAAGAAAATGTCTAACATATGGTTTTTAAGCAATGCAGACTCCTTTTACAACAGTTTGTGACAGCTCTGGTAAACAAATGATGTGAATTGGCAGACGATTTCTCATTAGCAGAGTCAGTTTTCTGTAGTGTGACAGGACTTTCTCTGGTTGGGGAACTGAAACTTATAAATCACCAGGAAAAAAGTCACATGATTTACTTTTAATGTAAACTGAATGCAGGTTCTGTTGCTGTGCCAGAAAGTTGTAAAAGAAATCTAGTTGTGATCTTGTGTGACAGGCATGATGGTTTTTCTTAATTTGCTGTTGAATCCTTTGTAGAGTAGAATAAGGCAGCAACAGGGTGAACAATTTAAGGCGTATGAGATGAGTGGGTTGTCTGAGCGCCTGAATGCTTAGACCAAACTTGAAAATTGGCACTAATGCAGAAATCAAGCAGGCTTTTTGAAGGCAGATGGAATAGGTCTGGTAGGACTAACTGGTTAATTCCTCCTTCTCTCCTCACAAAGGCAATGGAGCCAAGGGCTGCAGGCAGTGCCCATTAAGCAGTTGCACTGGACCCTTGAGCAAAGCACATGATGCTGAGTAAGGCCTTGTCCCAATGGGTGCCTTGAACACCTGCAGTGTTTCTGCACGTTGGAGCGATTCTGACCATCCACACACTCAGATGGCGCCAAAAAAGTTGCATCTCACGTTTCCTTTGTTGAATTCCTTTTGAATTTCTACTAAAAACCTAATAAGTGCAAAGAAAATGCTCGCATTTTACACGTTCTGGAGGACAGAATATATCCCATGATTCTTCACATGTCAGGGTTCAGATATACTGTGTGTGTAAGTGTGTGTATATACAGTTAAGCCCAAAAATATTTGGACAGTGACACAAGTTTTGTCATTTTAGCTGTTTACGAAAACATAGAGAATACAATTATAAAATCAATGGGCTTAAAATGCAGACTCTCAGTTGTAATTTGAGAGTATTCACATCCAAATTCGAGCGATTAGGAATTACAGCGGGTGAGGGTATCAAGATTAAGCTCTAATAGTTCTAACAATAATATAGTGTATATGGCCAGTGTTCACCTGACACCACAGTCTAACTTACTGAATATGTAGCTGATCAGCCAAGACATGTGTTGTGCCTGAAGTCTGCTTCTGTAGCACTGAACATGCAAATCTAATGAAGCAAAAAGGAAGCTTATATCCCACTTAATAGGCTTGTTTTTGATGAGGTTGACTTTTCTATTACATTTAGCTGTAGCTTTGCAGCACCCGTGCAAAACGGGAAAAAACAGTGGACATCAAAATGCTTTGCATCTGGGGCAAGGAGAAAATGCTGTAAATTATATTTTTGTTGCTTAATATACATCTTGCTACAATATTTATTCCTGTACATGAATTAATGAAAAGGTGTTAATGGATAAATGAACATAAAGACCCATCTGCAGTAACATTTTGACTTTTCGCCTTTATATTGGTCAGGTCCACCTCATGCACTGTGGGGCACTGTTTATTGTTAACACCTTTTTAAAGAAACTCTTCTTTGGGATTGAATCAATCCCCACATGCATCATACACGTGCCCCTGACCACTTGTCCTTCCTTGGATCACTTTTGGTAGGTACTAACTAATACTCCATAAGCGCTGCCATTTTTCCTGCTTCCACCAATTTAAGAACTGACTGATAACTCGCTGCCTAATATACCCTGCCTCTGTAAAAGAGGGAAACGATTTTTAGGTCATCGTCACATAATGATGGACATGGTATTGCACTGCTCTTTTTATTGATTAATTTTTCCTCAATTACATTGCTAACCTTATCACATTTTATCTGAAACTTTTGTCCATTGATTCCTAAACTCAGCAAATTGCAATTATAAACTAGAGAAATCATCAGTCAGATGGAGATGAGAAGCTTAGCAACATGTTTATTTTAGTTCTATTTTTGTAATATTAGTAAAAGTAGTATTGGGTTCTAATTGGATCTTTAATTTGACTTTTTTGATCTGAAACACTGAAGAAAAACTGAGAAAACAATACATACAGTATACAGTGGAACATTTAAAGTCAAATCCAGAGTTATTATGAGGCATTATGCAAGAATCTGAACAGAAATGCTGCAGGCTCTTGGTTTTGAGTGAAATTGAAACACAGTTCACAATTTACAGTTTCAGTCCAAATGGTTAGTTCACACTTCTTTTTTTGGAGTTTGACTGTAGGCGACTCTGTTATTTTTATTGCTTCTTGAATTTAGGATGTAATGTGACTCAAAGTAAGCACAGCTGAGAACGGCCCTGGTGCTTCTTATATCTTTGTCATTCTTCTGGTTCCAAATCCCTCCTGTACTCCTCTATTTCCCTTCTCCTACCAGCAGAGTGAGTCATCTTTTGCCACCCTAAAATAGGGGTCATTTTGAATCATGTCCCATCCCATCAGGCTAAGCACTTTTACATGGCAGCTTTTGTAGGCAGATAATCGAGAAGGTTGCCTGCTGGAAATCTCTTTTCTCCGTGACCTGAAAGGGGGACTTGAGCTTTCAATGAAGTTTTGAAGTGAAGAATTTAGATACACCCTTTCTCTCTCTCTCTCTCTCTCTCCCTCTCCCTCTCCCTCTCTCTCTCTCTCTCTCTCTCCCTCTCCCTCTCTCTCTCTCTCTCTCCCTCTGTCTCTCCCCACCAACCCCATATAGTCTTTTTTTTATGGAGCATGTTCTTGTAATCTATACTACAGCTCGTCATAAATCTTCACTAATAAACTACACCATATAGTCAAACACATTATTCACTAAGACTGTAAAGAATGTTAAACATGCCTTAATATATAATATTAATAAATATTACTGTTTACAAACCACACACCACCCTCCTGATAACCTCAGTGAACAAAAGCAAGTGGAATAAAGAATGTTCACAGCATGTGCATAATGTGTGCAATAATTCCAGCACATTAAATATAAAACAGCCACAGCCACTGCTGTTTCAGGTGCCAAATCAATTACATCTAATGTGACAAACAATTAAAAGGCTTTTCTGTCTGTGTTTCTCACACTTAAGCACACACATCCATTGATTATACACCATATCTCCTATATAAACACTACATGTACAATTGTAAGCACATTGCATTGATTTTCTATCAGATAATATAAGCCCAATTTCTATCTAAGAATGCACCTAAATATGGTATTTTTACAGTTTATTTCAGTATTTATGGTGTCGGAACAGTTACTGTTTTACTGTAGTAAATTGAATGAAAACTATATACAGACTTTTGCAAAAGTTTGGGTACCCCTTGATAAATAACAGATTTGGGTGATTTTGTAATTGAAAAGATGTTAACACAGTCTCTCTAGGACATAAAAAACATTGATGCATAATTACTTTTTATGCAAACATTTTAACAAAATTAAACACTGAAGAAGTTTGGACACCCTAAGAGTTCCAAAGACTCTTTTAAAATGTTTCAGACCTTAATGAACTTGTTAGATCTGATGCATGGCATCTAACATCTGTGCCGAATATACACTTGTGACTCTGAGACATTCAATGATAAATAGGAGCAAAATAGGTGATCAAGACAAGCAATGGGTGGCTCACATTTGCTGTGTGACATGTGCTGTCAGTCTGAGAGCTTGGCCCATTTTACTGGATGGATGACATGGTGAGAACAGAAAGACCATGTGATGAACTGTTAGATCTGTTTGACTAATGTGTTTGGTTTATCTGCCAAAAACAAGAAGTCAACTGAATCCTAATCTGCCTCCAGCAATGAGACCCGTGACACATGATGCCAGGCTTCCAATTCCGAAACCATTAGAGGATTCGACCTTTAATGAACCAGATGGAAAATCTGCCATGCAGGAACCATGCTCATCAGGCGATCCACATCTGATAACACTGAAGTCTGAATTGAACGATTTGATCAGAGATTTGGGTCTGTCAAAAGAAAAAGCTGAGCTGCTGGGTTAAAGACTGCAGGAACTGCTGTATTTGGGTTTTACATTTCTGTGTTTTGATCATGATATTTTTTGCAGTCAACAGTTTTGAAGTCGACAGTCTCTGTTTCTGTTGTGACATCGGAGGATTGTTATTGGCCGGTAGAGTGGTGTCTCTTTATTTATTTGTCAATATTAAGCTTGAAAGCTGTTCTTGAAAGTCATTGCTCTGTTACTATGACTGCAGCTTGGCTATTCAAGAACTGTTGTTTCATCTGAGAATGGGACCGCGGTGCCAAACACTTTAACTATTCTAAAAAGAACTGAACTCAATAAAAAGTTAGTTCCAGGAAAGATGAACAGGGCACATGTCAACTCTGCAAATATATTTTTGCCTCTTCTTCACATAAAACTGGGACTCATCATGAATTTCGTGAAAGCAATGAACAAGGAAGGCGAAGGTTTTCATTATTTAAGACGTTAAATATAAGATGTTTCCAAGAATAACTGATATCAAGATCAAGAAGGGCATTTTTTTTGCCCCCGGTTTGAAGATCTGTAAGTTGGGCTGAAAACATTGCTGGAAAGCCTTCAACATTCAGCTAGTAGACAAAATTCTCAAAGCAAACAAGACAATGAAGTTCAACATGTCACTCAAGATTCATTTCCTCCACTCACACATGGATTTCTTCCCCACAAATCTCAGTGCTGTCAGTGACGAGTACAGTGAAAGGCTTCAACAGGACATTGCTATGATTGAAAACAATACCAGGGCAACTGGAATCCCTCAATTCTTGCTGACTACTGTTGGACACTGCAACATGATGCACCAGACACTGAATACAAAAGAAAATCAGTAACAAAACACTTTTAGTTCTGTTGAATTTAATAGTTTATGCAAAATGTAAATGTGGCTACTTTATTGTCAGTAAAAATATAAATGTCTATTTCCTAATGTGATGCAGTAAAACCAGTACTATATTTTATACCCAGTAGGAACCTGCCACAAAAAAATTCAGGAAGACTTTTTAAAAAGTGTGCCATGTTATTTACATATTATGTTTATACTGAAACATGTCAACTCAAAGAACCATGTGAAGACACAAATACAATTCATTAGTTCTTGTATGTGTAAGACTTGTCTAGACTGCCAGTTTCTTTTCAGTGGAGAATTACAGCCTAGATGTTTTATAGTCTAGGACTTGACTGAATCACTGTTGGGGAAACTGAAACTGATCCACAATTTTGTAGGCAAATCTCAGAAATCTAACACAAAACATTTTGTTCTTCTATTTAGAAAATAGAAAAGTTTTGACATTGTATGTTAGATTAGGTTTTCTCTGGTTTTCCTTGTAAAGGTGTTTTTGTCAAAATATAAAACACACACACACACACACACACTCCTCCCATGTTGTCTTGCTTCTGAGTTGCATCAGTGTACACAAACACCATTGTCTGAAATGTCACGCAGGTGTCAGAATGTGGCATGAGCGAACCCTGGGCACATCCCCATGTGGCATCATTCTGAATGGAGCTGTCCATGGTTCTGATCTGATCAATGCCAGAAAGACAGAGAAACAGCAGAAATATGATTCATAACTCCACGGAATGAGGTTAAACATACATTACTGACCAAACACTGACCCAGTAAAATGACTCAAATGAGTGCCCGCTTTATGCCACAGGACCCAATGCTTACGGACACACATATGCACGTGCACACGTGTACACACGCCCCTCTCCAGTCATGTACACACACAGAATTAGCCACAGGTTTTGTAACAGTTCCTCAGGTCATGAGGATTAGCGATGTCGAGACAACCCATGTGCTCTCCTGTCAGGTGTAATTTACATGGCAACCCACTGCTACTGGAAACAGTGACCTTTTAATGATAGAGCGAGCAAGAGAGAGAGAGAGAGAGAGCAAGAGAGAGAGAGAGAGAGAGAGAGAGAGAGAGAGAGAGAGAGAGAGAGAGAGAGAGAGAGAGAGAGACCTTATGAACCAGGTGAGTTCCTGTGTGTGTTCTCTCCTCCTGCATTGGAGATCTTGCTCACCACACACACTTCTACAGAAAGACAATCTCGGTGTGAAATGCTCTGACTTTGTTAAGTAAGACAGCTCAACAAAACTACTAAACTTACTGTAACGAAATGTCTATATTTCAAGTCAGTTTTATTTTAATAGAATCTTTATGATCATTAAACTTACTATCGCTAAAATTACTATATTTAAATTTGTATCATTCAACTTTGTATTTAACCTTTCATTCTCCTTTATATATTTAAACTTTTTTATTAAACTTTCTATATTTAAACTTTTTCAATAAACTTTTTCTATTTAAACATACTTTCATTAAACTATATTTAAACTTACTATCATTAAACTATATAACATTTCTATGTTAAAACTTATAATTCAACTTTAGATTTAAACATACTATCATTTAATGTTTTATATTTAAGTTTACTTTCATAAACTTTATGCATTTAAACTTACTATCATTAAAATTACTGTCATTAAACTTTTTACATTAAACTTTCTATCATTAAACTGTCATTTCTATCAATAAACAGTTTATATTTAAAAGAACATATTTAAACTGAAACTTTTTTCAGACTTTTCATTAAACTATCCATATTTAAACTTAAGATCATTACATTTAATTTTAATCATTAAACTTATTATTTTCTATATTTAAACTTACTATCATATTACCTTAAACTTTCTATATTTAAAATTACTATTATTAAACTTCTATTTAAACTATCACTATAGTTTCTAAATTTAAACTTTCCTTAGACTTTCTATAAATGTATAAAATGACATGTCAAAACTTTCTATAATACCATTTTATATTAATTGCTTTCTATTGTTAAACTTTTATAATTTAACATTGCGTATTTTATATGTTTATGTAATCCATTCATTCTCCAAACCGCTTATCCATTTTGGTTGGTGAAGCTGGAGCCAATCCAAGCCGACTATGGGGCCAAGGCAAGTTTCATCCTGGACAGGAGGCCAACCCATCACAGAAACAGACAAATACACACAGACACACACACGAGGGCAAATTAGAGCAACCAGTCAATCTAAACCAAAAAACTGAGAACCGGGAGGAAACCCACACAAATATGGGGAGAATTTGTACCCTCCACCAGAAAGACACCTGTGGCCGACCCGAGTATCCAACCCAGGGCCTTCTTACTGTGAGGAGACGGTGTTAACATTAACCACCGCAACGATCACTGTTATGTAATTAAAGTTTTGTGTTGTAACTTACTATGTTTTCTCTGTAAATACATGTTCTGTCATTAAACGTTGCATAATTAGACTCCAGATAACCTTTTGTAACTCAGGAGTAAATGATTATCTGCAGAATTTACAGTCAAGCTTCAGCCCCAAAATTCTGATTCTTGACCACTTCATCAGTGTCCTCCTTCCACGGGTCAGCGTCCACGTCCCGCGAGTCATTGCCCACATCACACGTGTCTGTGTCCACATCACACAGGTCAGCGTCCACGTCCCGCGAGTCATTGCCCACATCACACGTGTCTGTGTCCACATCACACAGGTCAGCGCCCACGTCCCATGGGTCAGCGTCCACATCTCGCAGGTCATTCCCCACATTCCATGGGTCAGCGTCCACGTCTCGCAGGTCATTGCCCACATTCCATGGGTCTGCGTCCACATCCTGCGGGTCAGCGTTCACATCCCGCAGGTCATTCCCCACATTCCATGGGTCTGCGTCCACGTCTTGCGGGTCATTGCCCACATTCTATGGGTCTGCGATCACATCCTGTGGGTCAGCATTTACATCCCGCAGGTCATTGCCCACATTCCATGGGTCTGCGTCCACGTCCTGCGGGTCATCGTTCACATCCCGCAGGTCATTGCCCACATTCCATGGGTCAGCGTCCACGTCCTGCGGGTCATCGTTCACATTCCGCAGGTCATTGCCCACATTCCATGGGTCTGCGATCACGTCCTGCGGGTCATCGTTCACATCCCGCGGGTCAACGTTCACATTCCATGGGTCTGTGTCCACGTCTCGTGGGTCATTGCCCACATTCATGGGTCTGCGTCCACGTCCTGCGGGTCAGCATTCACATCCCGCAGGTCATTGCCCACATTCCATGCGTCTGCGATCACGTCCTGCGGGTCAACGTTCACATCCCGCAGGTCATTGCTCACATTCCATGCGTTTGCGATCACATCCTACGGCTCATCGTTCACATCCCGCAGGTCATTGCCCACATTCCATGCGTCTGCGATCACGTACTGCGGGTCAACGTTAACATCCCGCAGGTCATTGCCCACATTCCATGGGTCTGCGTCCACGTCTCGCGGGTCATTGCCCACATTCCATGGGTCTGCGATCACATCCTACGAGTCATCGTTCACATCCCGCAGGTCATTGCCCACATTCCATGCGTCTGCGATCACGTCCTGCGGGTCAACGTTCACATCCCGCAG
>JBBIGC010137158.1:7049-22087 GCA_037576955.1 Lepidarchus adonis
TATTAGGCAGGTGGTGTTAATGTTCTGGCTGATCATGAGAGGCACCTGCTCACTATTAGGCAGGTGGTGTTAATGTTCTGGCTGATCATGAGAGGCACCTGCTCACTATTAGGCAGGTGGTGTTAATGTTATGACCGATACCACTGAGTGTTTGATGTGAGTTTTCTCTTCCTGTTTAATTCCCGCTCCAGTTTAAGGATCAGGTGGTTCGTGAGGCGGTGGAGAAGATCTGCCGGGAGTTTTCTGGTCAGTGCTGTATACACAAGCCTGTTGGAGCGGAGACGCAGGTCCCTGAGGTTTCGTCCTCCACGTTGCCTGGGGCCCCCAGCTCAGCACCAGCCTGCAGCAGCTGCCGTGGACAGACAGCAGGTGGAGGATACCAGTGCAGGTGAAGCCCCGCCCCCTTCACACTACATTTCTACACACTACCTGTGATCAGATTTACCACAGGTATTTAGAGTCTGATGTTCACCCAGTGTGGATACTTGGTTTCACTGGATTAACACCTTGTTTAATTTAAAGTGTGCTGTATTGAAGAGCATCAGACTGTCTGATCTCATACAGCAGAGTGTGTAGGCAGATGAGGACATGCTGGTATCATGCTGGTATCTGGAAATATAGAAAAAATGGGTTCACATCATTTTGTGGGACAATGTGAGCGTTCAGGTCAGTTGTGGATTTAAATGATTGACACTGTTCTCTAGAAAAATAGTCCGATCAGGACTCTGTATCAGATACTCAATAATAAATGACTATGATCGGACTCAGGGCTGTGTATTCTCTGTATGACCGCATGCACCAAACCATGATGTCCAGAATGATGGTTCAGGACAAATATACAGTTGTGCTCATAAGTTTACATACCCTGGCAGAATTTATTTTTTCTTTGCCATTTGTCAGAGAATATGAAAAATAACACAAAGTTTTCTTTCACTAATGGTTAGTGTTTAGCTGAAGCTATTTATTGTCAAACAACTGTTTATTATTTTAAAATCATAATCACAACACAAACTACTTAAGAGCAAATCAGCAGTGTTCAAACTCTAATTAAGAAGTGGAAAATTAGAAATTCTGTTGAAACCAAACCACGGTCAGGTAGACCAAATTTCAATTACAGCTTCACTACTGCCAGGAAAATTGTTTGTGATGCAATGAAAAACCCACAAATAATTTCAGGTGAAATACAGGACTCTCTGAAAAAATGTGGTGTGGGTTTCAAGATGCACAATAAAGAGGCACTTGAAGAAAGATGAGCTGCATGGTCGAGTTGTCAGAAGAAAGTCATTACTACACAAATGCCACAAAGTTTCCCACTTACAATATGTCAAACAGCACAGAGACAAACCTCAAACCTTCTGGCACAAAGTCATTTGGATGATGAGACTAAAACTGAACTTTTTGTCCACAATCATAAATGCTCCATTTGGAGAAGAGTCAACAAGGCCTATGATGAAAGGTGCAACATTCCTGCTGTGAAACATGGTGGTGGATCACTGATGTTTTGGGGATGTGTGAGCTACAAAAGCACAGGTAATTTGGTTACCTGTAGCCAAAAGCAGTAGTTTATCAAAAAATACTGAAGGAAAATTTACACTCATCAGCCTGGAAGCTGCACATGAGACGTACTTGGACATTCCAACACGACAATGATCCAAAACACAAGGACAAGTCGACCTGTCATTGGCTACAGCAAAATAAAGTGAAGGTTCTGGAGTGACCATCTCAGTCTCCTGACCTCAGTATCATTGATCCACTCTGGGGAGAACCTCAAACATGCAGTTCATGCAAGAGTCCAATAATTTATAGGAACTGGAGGCTTTGTGCAGCGAGAATGAAGCTTTACCATCTGAGAAAATAAAAAGCCTCATCCACAACTTTTACAGAAAACTTCAAGCTGTCATTGATGTTAAAGGGGGAAATACACAGTAATAAGAACCGGGGTGTGTAGTTTGTGTTGTGATTATGATTTTAAAAGAATAAACACAGTTGATCGATAATAAATGGCTTCAGTCAAACACTAACCATGAGTGAAAGAAAAGTTTTTGTGTTATTATTTATATTCTCTGACAAATGGTTAAGAAATCATAAATTCTCTCAGGGTATGTAAACTTATGAGCACAACTGTACATGCACCCCTAGTTAGCTGCAGCCCAGAATTTGTTATACTTATTAGACATGTGGTTGCTCATAACGTTACCAGAAGTAACAAGTTTCAGTTAATATTTAATTAATTTTTCCTCCTCCCCTCAGTGTCTGCACGTCCTGCACTCTCTGTGAGCCCTGTAGCTTCTCACATGACCCCAGTCACAACCTGGTGAGGGCCAGGACCCCCCTCTCCATCCCCGAGCATGGCTCCCCAGCTCCAGACCACAGCAGGTGGGCTTCCTTTCTCACTGCGACCACCCTGCACTGCTTTTCTCTCCCTGTTCACAGACACACGTTCATATACTGTAAACGTGCACAGTCACTTCATTGCACATGTCACTCGCCCTGACCAGAGAGGGAGACAGCAACACTTTCAAAAAGCTTCTAATAACTTTAGCCATTAAGAGAATTAAAGTAAGACACAGTTTCCTCTTTGGGGGTGTGATCGGGTTTTATTCAGCATGTTTGTACTAAGAACTTCTTTAATGATATAAAGTATTTTTGTCGGGTTATTAGCACTCACTTCTAGTGTGAGGCACGTTGCATGTTAATTAATTATTTATAATTTTGTTGCTGCACATCTTCACTACAGTCACCTACATTTTCAATCAATTTATAGATTTAGAAGTATTGTTTATTTAGTGTAACTTTAGATTTTTATTTAAGCATAATTTCTATATATTCTATTTTTTATGATATATAATTATTTTTTTAAATTATTATTATTTTTTATTTATTTTTATTTTATTATTTTACAATCTTTTTAAATGCACCATGGGGGACCTGTGTAATCAATCACAATCAATCACACAATCACAAATTATTTTAGAATCTTTAGAATTTCGAAGAGCTAGTGAGCAACATAAAGTTATAACGCAGTTAAACATGTTTAGGTTCTACAGGCGGGGGGACCGCAGTTTCCGGAAGGCGGAGAAACAGCGATTGAAGGCGGAGAAGCGTCAGCTGAAGGCGGAAGTGAAGGAAATCAGGAAGCAGCTGAGGATGGAGCGGAGGGGGCTGCAGTGGGGATCAGCAGGAGACGGCAGCTCATCTCCGGTTCTACTTCAGCCTCGAGCCACGCAGGCCAACAGCCCGGAGTACGTAGGCTTCCAGTGCATTCGCTGACACCATCCATTGTGTTGGCAGCTTCTTACTTCAGTCATGTATGACCGTCTCTGACTCAGCTTTTTAAAAATCCACTGTGTAATTATGTAACTTTATTAGCAGCGTCTTTCTGAAATTCGCTAACAACTATCAGAGTAACGTCGTCCTCTGCCCCTCACGGTCGCTGGTCGCTATGGTAACACTTAAACAGTCCTTTCAGAATAAGTTTTCAGAGCTGTTGTGGCGTTCTCAGGGTTTTATGCCTAAAGTTGGCCTAGTGGTTAGGACTTTGCCCCTGAGATCAGAAGGTCGCAGCCCGGGCACCACTGAGGTACCCTTGAGCAATGTACCGTGCCCACTTCACTGCTCCCCAGGTGGTGTTGATGGCTGCTCTACTTGTGCACATGGGTTAAAAGCAGAGGGCAAATTTCGTTGTGGTGCACTGTGTGCAGTGGTGTATTCACAATGATAGGAAATCACTAATCACTTATTACTTAGATGCTACAGATTGAGATCGTATTTAAAAAAAAGTTTTTAGTGACCACTGCTGTAATGTACTGTATACTAGTGTAGCCTATGTTTATATTTTGGTACTGTATGTATTACACTAGCCTAATCTATACCTTTACTGTACTTATATTTTCAGTACTATACAGTTGTGCTCATAAGTTTACATACCCTGACAGAACGTATCATTTCTTAAACATTTTTTCAGAGAATATGAATGATAACACAATTTTTTTCTTTCACTTATGGTTAGTGTTTGGCTGAAGGCATTTATTATTAATTGTATTTACTCTTTTTAAAATCATAATCACAACACAAACTCCCCAAATGACCCTTATTAAAGTGTACACACCCCAGTTCTTAATAACTTTGCAGTAGAAAATCAAACATGAGACATTGAAGGTGGAGGAAAGTTTTATTCTCTGATGAGAAAAAATTTAACATTGATGGTCCTGATGGTTTCCAACGTTACTGGCATGATAAGCAGATCCCACCTGAGATGTTTTCTACACCCCACAGTGGAGGAGGCACCATAATGGTCTGAGTACTTTATTCTTCAGTGGAATGATGGAGCTTCAGGAGGTGCAGGGGCATCAAAAAAACATTTTGACAAAAATGTCCTGATGTTGCAGAGAACATCCCTCACGGCTAAGGACCCTCGTCGGTGTGGTAACGACTGGGTTTTTCAACAGGACAATGCTACAGTACACAATGCCCACAGGACAAGGAACTTCTTCCAGGAGAAGAACATCACTTCTTTTGGACCATCCTGCATGTTCCCCTGATCTAAATCACATTGAGAACCTTTGGAGATGAATGGGAAGGGAAGTTCCAGTTCCAGAATGTAGACACTTTGTGCGGCGTAACCTCTTGGAGAAATGTTCTCACTCACCTCAAGCATGAAGTGATGAACAATAACGTTGGAGCTGCTCGTTACTGAGTTCATGTTTGGAACGTTGATTTCTGTTTTGGGGGTTTACAGGTTTTTTGGAGGTGTGTCTCTAAAGTTTTGATCAGCTGTAAAACAGTCGGTTTCGATTTAAGTTGTTGTTAATAAATTGATAAAATGTTTTGTCTCACTCCCATTTCTTCTTGTAGCTGGTGAAGCTCTACTTAGAACCTTGTTAAGAACCAAACATGCAACATATGATATTTTGCCGTTTGTGAAGTGGTCTTAAACCCAATTCTATAGAGAGTATCCTTTAAATATTATAAATGTGTGTTTAAAACGTGTTTATTTTTTGCACAGGCGTCCCAAGCGTCCGTGTCCCCTGGCCGTTCCCGCTATGACCGCTCTGCTGCTGGACGAGAACCTCCCAGACGGATCACGCCTGCGGCCAGGAACCAAGTTCATCAAGTACTGGAAGATGAAGAACAGCGGCAGAATGTCCTGGAGCTCAGAGACGAAAGTACACACACACACACACACACACACTTGATGAAACTAGTCTCTAATGACTCTTTTAATCTTTCCTCATCTTATTCATTACAAAATGAAATTGTTCATTTTTGGCCTCATTAAAAGCATGGCAGATGTCATAGGATCCCTTTGATAATGAGTCTCTCCGTCCCTGATTATGTAACTGCTCATGGAAAATGCCAGGAAAATGTTCTTCCCGTCATTCTTGTTATTCATCAACAATGACTCAGTTTATTTTGTCCATGCTCTGCTCATGAAGCACATGAACAGAGTAACTTTGTTTAAAATGTGCTTTTTATTTCAAATACTATATTTTTTGTATGTGCAAAAGTAATAGTTATAGAATAATCTAATTATCTGTTGCTTTGGTTAGCAGCATTAACAGTTCCGCATACTGTTTATTCATACATACATAGAAAACTTACAAGAAAAAGTTCAATATTTCTTAGCATTCCTTTCAGAAAGTGAAATTCATATATTATATAGATCCATTACACAGAGTGAAATATGTCAAGCCTTTATTTCTTGGAATTTTGATGATTATGGCTTTTCACTTTTTGAAAGGAATGTCAAGTAATATTGAATTCTTTCACGATATTCAAATTTTTTTAGTTGTACCTGTATAACTCTCTTTTTTTCTGGCCTCCCAAATAAAACTACAGCTCATCTTCAGTATCTTCAAAACTCTGCCATGCACATAATGATATTTTTAATTTCATTTAAAAAAGTAACTATACATCAGTGTTTGCTAAAATATTGTATTTTTTCGTCCTGATGATCTTTCCAAACTCCAACTAAACACGATTCTTATTATTATTTCCCAACGTGATCTCAAAGAGCGAAACTGTCCCATTTCACGGAATAGTTTCTCTTTAATAACAAATACCTGAATGTTGTAGTATTTAGACACTGGCAGCTCAAGCAGTAATTACTCTAATCCTTTTCTCGTCCCCTGCAGCTGAAGTTTATGTGGGGTAACTTGGCGGTGGGTTCGGGTGAGCGCTGGAGGGAGGTTCCAGTGCCCACACTGCAGCCTGGTCAGGTGGGCGTGGTTAGCGTGGCGCTTTGCGCTCCAACCTTGGAGGGCACATACACCTCCCACTGGCGCCTGGCACACAGAGGAGAGCAGTTTGGACCACGGGTTTGGTGCAGCATCGTCGTGGACCCACACGCTCCTACTGCCATCTCTGCAGACGGGTTGCTCGTCTCCCCTTGTGTCACTCCTCAGGTGAGTCCGCAGCCTGTACAAATTTCCCTTATATCAAATTCAGGAAAATATTGTAATAATCAAGTCTGTATGCATAATAAAAAAAAGTATAGTATAACAAGAAAAAATCTGTATTTTTTTAAAGTAAATAAAATATAACAAATGTGGCCTCAAAACATAACAGAATCAGAAAACTTTATTAATCCTGGAGGAAATGACTTTGCTGTGACTGCACATGAAGACATACGGATATAGTTATAAAATAAAAGTATGGTAGAAGTAGTAATTAAATGGAATATGGTAAAATAAGGTAAAAATATATAGAGAGAGAAATACAGTAAGTAAAATAATCAATACATTAAAAAATAAATAAAATATATGGAATAAATAAATAAGCCAGCACTGAGTGGCCAACAGTAGTAGCTCAAACTGTATTGTGCAAAATATATTATCAACAAAATATATCATGAATATATCCTAAATTATAAATTTTATACTTAAAATATAACCTTGCATTATGTGTACAAAGTTGCAAAATGCAGCATATTTACTAAAGAGAGACATAGATACTTTCCACATTAGCTTTAATGGTTCTAGAGCTTCATGTATTACAGTTAGTGCTGCTCCTCTATTGCGTCTGTATAATGTATAATGGATATAACGGGTATGCATTGAGCCCAGTTTATTCCTGTTTTCCGCCTGTCTGGAGTTTATTCTTATTTTTATTAAAATTATATAGAGTTCCATTCCTTAATTCAGTGTTGGCAGGGTGCTTGATTTGTTTGCTTTTTCAGAACATTGTGAATAAATCTAGCCATTCGCTCACATCTGCACACGGTAGCAGATTTAAAAACATTTTGGTTACACACTTTGTTCTATCGTGTCTCTTTTATCATATTCACAATATAACATTATCACTAATTATCAGTCATTTTCATGTTCACTGTTGCACTATGCACAGAGTGAAATTCCTTTGCTTGGTCTTCAGGAGAAATCAGCTCGTACTCTGGAGAGGGAAGAGAAGTGTCGCGCAGCCTCTAGAGAGCAGCTGCTTATTACAGTGGACCAAGACTGTGACCAAGAATTCTACATTCCATCTGTAGACCTGCTTACAGCACAGGTAAGCGTATCTGTCTTTACTGAGAAAACACACACACAGCACAGAGCAGAAGATATGAAGTGCAGTAAACAAATCCTCAAGAAAAATAGAAAGATATTTAACGAAAAGAAAAGCGGAGAGAGATGGAGATAATGAGACAAACGAAAGTCTCCAGAAATCATAGACGAGGAAATATAACGAAGCAGAACTACTACACGCACTTCAGTTCTTTTCTGTTACAGTCTAAAAACAATGTTAATAAAGTTATTCTTTGTTTTAAGTTGATGTATATTTCTGTCTTTTTTTCTTTAATTAACTTTTCAGGTCTTTGTGCAAAAATACACAACTCTTAACACATCTCGTGAAACAAAATAGCTATAAACTGACACCAGAATTCCCGCTGCTGGCTTAACTACACCTGAAACATTCTGTTTTGTTGTTTTACACACGTTTCTCTGCTCTTTCACTGCAGGACTTACTGTCATTTGAGCTGCTGGACATTAACATTGTGCAGGAGCTGGAGAACGTACCAAACAACACCCCAGCAGGTAAAGTTTAAAACCTCCCCTCAGACTACACAGACATTCTGCACGTCTTACACACACACACACACACACACACACACACACACACACACACACACACACACACAAACACACTCTACATATGTAATAAGCAGAGTATATTTTACCTGACATGTTTACATTTCCTTCGACTAATTATTACATGTGATGATATAATGTTTGATTTAATTATTACCAGATTGAGATAATAATGCCATTGTGTGGTTAATGATTTCTACATTTTATAAATCTGGCCACTCAGTGTGGTGTACAATTGTTTCTTAAAATATCTGTTGATGGACAAAAATAAATGAATTAATTATTTAAATATTATTGGCAGTGATAAATCATTCTTAACTGAAAACAAAATCCTGGCTCTGCTGATCTGAAAGCCAAAACTGGTTCAGATTTTTTACTCATTAAAAATACCAATGTACACATAGTATATAGAATATTAGTTCTCATACAGTGTAGAATTGCATATTATATATTAATATTTTTATTTTTTCCCCAATTTCTCATTATTCATTTTCTCTGACAGCAATGCTTCTGAAGTCCACAAGATGGCGCAAGCCAGCAGAAATTGGAGAGATGTTGCAGAGACTCTTAGATATAATGCACCGTGTGCTTCTGTGGGAAGAATTGTAATAACACTACATTAAGGCCAAATACTGCCTCTGTAACAGTTCCCACCCCATAGGTTATAATATGTGATATTGTTTATCTGAGGCAATAATTCCATTATTTTAGTTCATTCACACTTTGGCTCAGCTGTTTGTCTTGTGTTCCATTAAAGTATGTTTTACTGCGATTGATATTCTGCCCATTTCAGTGACTTTATTTCTGCCTCTGTTACTTCCCTGCATCCAGATATTACTCCATGCATATCTCCTCTGCCCCACGAGGGACTGATTCAGGAGAAATCAACTCTGGGGTTGATCCAGGAGGAGGCAGAAGCACAAGCAGTCACTAGCATTCTGGGTAAGACTCAACATTTCCTTTTATTCTGTTAAAAATAAAATATGAAGCTGTTCGTGCACAACTCTGGTCCTGGGCTGGTGTCCAGCACAGTTTGGTAATTACCTGATCAAACACACCTGGTTCAGCTCACCTGTTCGTTGCCAGGTGTAGTGAGTGTGTTTGTGCTGAAACGCATTCCCTGTGTTTCTGATGAATATGTATTGGACGTTTTTTGTCGCACACACCCTTGCAGTTAATATACTTTTCTGTAATATTTTGCAAATTAATATCAGTTTTAATACATTTATCAGCATTAATTTTGCCTAAACATGCACAAAGGTGTATTTATGTATTAAGTTTTTATTCAGTAAATTATAAAGTTGTTTTTTCCCAGTGAAAGACTATAATTTGTAGCCACAGTCATCACACTTTACCTGCAGATGCTGAAGTGGGTAAATAGTCAGGACCCTCCTTCTGTATCTCATACCTGTTCTGTGCGTCTCTCAGAAGTTTCCCAGGGACCAGAGATGGGAGGAGTTCCAGCCCAGGAGAAAGGAGAAGGGAACATTATCGGGCGGCAGTTTGTGAGCGAGTCTGTGATCCGCTCTCTTACACTGGGAGAGGTGTTAGACCACAGTGTCCTCCTCGGACGATGCCCCAGTAAAGGTAAGTGTTTTAGCAGCATAGTGGGACGGTACCTTGCTCAAAGGTTCCTCAATGGTGCCTGGGCCAGGAACACAAGAGTCCGAACCACGAAGAGCATGTAAGTCAAAAGTTTGGACACATTCAACGTTTTTGCAGTTTTCTGAACTGACCGATTAAAAGTGATGATGGACGTTCATATCTCTTTACTGAACTGAATTGTTCTTGAGAGAATATGAATCTAACAGTTGTCAAACTGTGAGCTGTGTACCAACACACTCCTGCACAACACAACTGATGCTCCCAACTCCATTAAGAAGCAAGAACGTCCACTAATGATCCCTGACCAGGCCCTGACCTGTGAAGTGAAAACCATTTCAAACTCCATCATGAAGTTCTTTGAGAGAAGACCAAGGGTTTGCAGCACTGTCAACAAAGCAAACCGTGGCTACTTTGAGGAATTTAAAATATTAAACCTATTTAGAATTATTTATCAGTGTTTTCTTTGCATATACAGGGGATCCTCGATTTACGTCGTACTCAACTTACGGAAAATCGTGGTTAAGTTGCACAGAACCCTGGCATAAGTCGAGGACCCTCTGTATCTTGCTTCATGTATTTTATGTCTTCAGTATGTATCTACAATGTAGAAAGTGGTAAAAATATGGAAAACAATGAATGAGGTGGTGTGTCCAAACTTTTGACTGGTAGTGTATATAAATTAATTTTTAAAAATTATACATGCGTATATAAATATACTGTACTGTGCAAAAGTCGTGGTCTCATGAGAAATGTATGTGTAAGAGTAGTTTAGAGGCAGTGAGTGTTTTTATTTATTTTCAGACACTAATTTTAAAATCAACACTGATAAAATGAATAGAGTGAACATGTCTGTCAGTGTGTTGGGTTCTCATTTCCAGAGTTCTCCTGGTGGAGTTACCTGTAGGAATCATCAGATCACCAAACCTGCACTGTTGTAACAGCTCCCAACACATATCAGCTACTTTTTACACAAAACTCAAAACTCAACACAAGAAACTCTGCTGTGAAATAAAGGGGAACCAGCAATTTGCCTAAAACTTTTGTGCAGTACCATGTGTGTGTGATAATATAATAATTTTATAATCATATAAAAACAGTAGACGGGTGCAAAGTAGAGTTGTATTTTTTATGATCCATGCAGTTTTTAAGAGTTCTTAATGTTGCCATGCCGACCTCGATTCATCAGCAGTTACCAAGTTGTTAAAGAATTACCGGTATTTCATTAAAATGCCTGTCTGTCTGTCTGTCTGTCTGTCTGTCTGCCTTCCAGTGCTGCGTCCAGCTCCCCAGGGCTCGGTGTCTCTCTGCGAGAGGAAAGCAGAGAAAGTGATGGAAAGTAGCCCTGGTGATGGTCCTGTCTCAGAGCCACTTAAGGAGGCGGGGTTAATCCCAGGCCCAGCTTCGCTGCACACAGAGCCAGAGGCTGTTCCTGATCCGACTCCGCTCCTCTCAGTTCCTACTGAGCAGCTTCCTGCAGGTACCACCTGCCGTTGTGACTTGCATGTACACCACCTGTGCAGCCTCTCCAACCTCTCAGGTGCTGCAGTGGTGTGTAAGGTGAACTGTTGAATGGGAACATGAACTATTAGTGGTCTGGTCAACTTGAATAGCAATACCACCAGCAACCACTAGATGGCAACAAAACTTTCCCCTTGTAATCTTTACAGCAGGTAATATGAGGAGCCCACCCAAAGCCCTAATATATAGCATTGCAGTTTCTGCATTTGACGTGTATCTTTGCGACTTTGGCGACTGTCGACCAGGCTGAAATGATCTGAAATTAGGCAGCACTCCAGGAAACAGGACTGACACTGAACTCTCTAGAACACTCACAGCTGTAGCACAGTTATAAGATAAGATCATTCCTTTTTTGTCCCACAAGTGGGAAATTTGCAATGATACGACAGAAAGAACAGCAGAGTACTAAAACAATAAATAAAAATAAATAAAAACATAACAAGTAAGATAGAAGGAAGTATTTACACAAGTAAAATAGTGCACAAAAATAATAAGAGACGTGTGTTCAAATGTAACTTTGCAGGTGTTAAACACACTGAAGGAAATATTGCAGGGGAACATATTGCAGAAAGAATTCTCTTTCTTTCTATTATTATTGAATAAATAATTACTAATAGTGGTTAATATGAATTGTGCATGAACTTTGTGGCAAAAGTAGTGATTTCTAACCATGAATGTATTGTAATCACACTTTTAGATGAAGGAAACGAGTCTGATATCGAGCAAATCTTGGTGGATCCGACCGGTGGCGAACGGTTCGAGGAGGAGGAGGAAGAGAACAAGAAGAAGAAAGAGGATGTGGAAGAGAAAATGACAAATGAAGGTAGATTTCTCGGGAACATCATTCCACTGCTACACATGTGCGCCCTGCAGAACATGAAAAGCACAGACAACTTTTATGTGAATTCTTTGTTGCTTTTAGGCTCCGGTGTGGATGCACTGTTAAGTGGAGAATAAGGGCCAGTGTAAGGGTCTGTTTTTCCTCAGTTGTATCTGAGGTGTGTGTAGAAGGTCAAATTGACCAATTTTAATGCTGTGAAATCTCAAATGGGAAATAGCCTCTGTGCGATTGACTGTACAAAAAGACTGAAGAAAGGAGAGGATATTGGGGGGAATTTGAGAAAACCAATCAATTTGCTTATTGGGCACGACTGTCATCCTTACAACTTACCTCAGAATCAGAAAAGCGTTATTGATTCTGGAGGAAATTGCTTCTGCTACAACTGACATACAGACACAGTCACATAATAAAAGTATGGAATAGAGTAGAATAAGGTAAAATAAAGTATGGCAAAAAATAAAAATAGTCTAAAATTATATATGAATAAAAAATATAAAAAATTCTAAAATAAATCAAATAACATGAATAATATGTAATAGTGGTAATGGTAAGTCAGTAGTATGGTCACCTAATTTTGCCTAATTTCACTGTATAACAGCAGCGGGACATTTATTTATTGCTGTGTGATCATGCCTGTGCATGCGCTATGTTTTATTGAATTATTATTTTTATCTGGTTTCTAAAAGATCAACACTCAACGGAATACAGTACAATAGAGTTAACTTGGGTAAATCCACTGGACTGAAGCAACGCACACTGGAAACACTTTTACACACACACACTGGAAACACTTTTACACACACACTGGAGACACTTTTACACACACACTGGAGACACTTTTACACACACACTGGAGACACTTTTACACACACACTGGAGACACTTTTACACAGAGAGACACACACACATACACATACACACACACACACACACACACACACACACACACTGGAGACACTTTTACACAGAGACACCCCCCCTCCCCACACACACATGAATGTACCTGAAGAGGGCGCTGTGGAACTGTTATGGGTCTTAATCTGGCTTCTGCAATATCACACAGGCCTGGAAGAAGGGAAGGAGATTCGCAGCCGGACGTCCTCCGCTTCCTCCGAGGATTACATCATCATTCTGCCAGACTGTTTCGACACCAGTCGGCCGCTGGGGGAGTCCATGTACAGCTCAGCGCTGTCGCAGCCCGGCGATGACCCTGGAGCGGATCTGCTGGACACAGACATCCAGTCACCGTGCAGCACACATGTTAGCACCGATGCTAATGACATGCTGTGTGCCTCGCAGACTCTGGACTCCATACCCCTCACTCCAGTGAGCGTAGCCGCCAGCAGATCCCCCGGCAAGTCCAGGTGGGTGCAAACATGGTGGAAGCTAGTCAGTGCTCATCATAAAGCATTATACAGTGGTGCTTGAAAGTTTGTGAACCCTTTAAAATGTTTGATTTTTAATGAATGTGACCTAAATAAATCTATTAAATAAAAAATTACATTTAATAAAATTTAATCATTTTATTTGATCATGTATTCATTGAAAATGTTTAAATAAATGAACCAATAACATATCTGTGTGTGGCAAAAATAGCCGTTCCCAACGTCAAGGTGAAATCAGAGTCTGGTGTTTGCAGTAAATGGGATGAGGATCAGGTGCAAGTGAAAGACCCAGCAAAACCTGATCACACACACACAACACATCTGTGGATGTGGATCATGGCTCCAGCAAAGGAGGAGCTCAGAAAAGAGTTATTAATGCTGGAAACATTCAACAGTCAGACAGATTGTGTATAAATGGAGGAAATTGAAGACCACAGATATTTTGGATGAAATTTCTCCAGGTTTAATTCCTATTTCTTCATCTGTTTTCAGGACTAAAAAAACAGATGATGTTTTAGGCCACATTCATGTAAAAATATAGAAAATTTTAATGGGTTCACAAACTTTCAAGCACCATTGTACAGCACTTTTTAAAAGTAATACTAAAAACCAAATCAATCCCAACATTTCCTGTCTGTAAGAATGACTGTGGATATCAGTGCTATTACAGACCACCATTGTTTTTAAATAATTTATAATTTTCCATAATCATTGTGGTCAATATCACAAAAAAAATTGTAATCATGTAAGACCACACCCACTTTTTAAAATCAGTGTCTGATTCTGATCTCAGATCTGTGTTCAGCTTTGTGTGTGAGGAGTAATGTGAGTTTACACTGCACTCGCATCTACAATGTATCAATGTAGCATCTTGGTGAGAACATTCTCCTCACTCCTCACTCACTGTAGATGTTCTGGAAAGATCTCTGGATCATCAGCTTCATCACAACTACTATACGTGCTGGAGAAAAACTAAACAGAACCCACAGAACATCATCCGGGAGGAGAACGTTCTCTGCTCTATAACACATGCAAACGGATATAATTTTCAGTGCAATATAGCATGGCAAATAATACTGTATATTGAATATGCTAATTAATTGTACAATGTGTAAAACGCCTTTTACCTGGTTTTGTATGGACGTCTTTCCTGCAGCTCAGAGACAGAAGAACAGCCAGAGGAGCCACAGCAGCCTGAAAGCAAAGAAAAAGAGGAGCAGGAGCATCATGGTACACACATTCAAACACACACTCTTCTTCTACACGAGCTCCACCTCCATTGTAGGTGCCTGTACTGCCTCACAGTTATCAGCCCTGTCATGACTGTCGGTTTCTACAGAACCGCTGCTGATCAGACACTGTTTGGATGGTGAGGGGTGACACAGACGTGTGTTATCAGACACAGTGATATTGTTGATATTGTTACTTCTAGAGCAGTGGTTCTTAACCTTTTTGGAGGTACCGAACCCCACCAGTTTCATATGCGCATTCCCCGAACCCCTCTTTAGTGAAACATAAATTCTGATTTTTTTTTTCAAATTCAAGACATAGATATGTTTTTTACTGGTGCACAAAATGAGCCGTGCATGAACATCACCTTGTTCA
>JBBIGC010137183.1:0-22078 GCA_037576955.1 Lepidarchus adonis
ATAAAATGTGTGTGTGTGTGTGTGTAATAGTGATTAATATAATATTAATATACGTAGTTTCAGACCAACACTCCCCACATACTTCCATGCATCCTTTATGTTGGCATAGATGTTGAGCAGCACATCCACTAGGGGGCAGAGTCAAAACTTTCAAACATGGTGACAGTGGATGAGTTCATAATAATGCAGAAAGAGGCTAAAGTAGAGGCAGCCTGAATTACGTAACATGCTTAAAATACCTTACTAAAGTCAGTGCCTTGTCTCAAAAATACAGTTTTTATGTATTTGTATCTCAACTGAGCACATGCCCTGGATGATTAACCACATCTAGGGTTTTGAGGAACCATTGCTTTAACACTTGTGCAAATTCAAGATTGTGATTCACACAGAGACGTGTGTCTGAAAGCAGCAAAGAACAGTGAGTCGAAGTTCAAACTCATCACTGAAATGCGAGAGGCTGGAACAGACTATCGCTGATGTGAAAAATATTTATTTTGGTTTGGAACACAATGAAGCCACTCCTCAGCCACGGTGACATAGGACAGTAATAATGGCCGTGTTGATTGTGGGTAAATCAGAGACGGTGTTATTAATGTGTAGTAATTACAGCTCCGTGCGTTCTGTTCAGCCAGGTTCCTGCTGCGTGTTCCCACCCGCTCTAACTGCTGGTCTGGAGCCAGTGATGGGGAAGTGTATGGAGCTACTGGAAAAGAGCACTGTTCACTGTTCATGCGCATCTAGCTTTCAGTCTCTCTCTCCCTCCATTTCTTTCTCTCCATTCTCTTATTTTGTATTTCTTTCTTTGTTTTTTCTCTCGTTCATTTTCTTTTTTTCTATTTGTCTTTGGATTTTTTCTCTCTCTCTTCCTTTTAGTCTTTTTTCCTTTCTTTCTTTCTTTTTCCTATCTCTCTCTTGTTTTTTTCTTGCTTTCAGTCTGTTTTTTCTGTCTCTTTTTCTGTCTTCCTTTTTCTTGTTTTTCTTTTTTGTTCTTTTTTCTCATTTTTCACTTTCTTTCCTTCTTGCTGGCTTTCTTTCTCTCTCTTTTTGATATCCTTGTTTTCTTTACTACTTTCTTGCTTGCTTGCTTTCTTTTGGGCTTTATTTCTCTCTTTCTTTAATTTGTTTTTTTGGATTCTTTTTCTCTTTTTCCATCTTTCTTTCGTCCTTCACTGTGTATTGAACCGTGTGCGTAAGGGCAAGGTGGACAGATTAAAGAGCTTTGTTATAAAAATGTGGCTCATTATAAAAAAAAAACGAAGGCACTTTCGTACTCCCCCCTCTCTCTCTCTCTCCCTCTCTCTCTCATACACACACACACACACACACACACACACTCTCACACTCAACGAACGTGCAGCTGGGTAAAAGATATCTAAAAGTAATTTCCTGCCTTAAAAATGAGTTGCTCTGGCCTGAATTTTTCTCCCTGTTCCCTTTTCTCTTTCCCTCCTTTCATCAGATCTTTTCCGCCTGTTATTTGCAGTCCCTCACATTAATATTGAAGCCTCCTAATTCCTTTTCTTCTCGCTGTTCTCCCTGCCTCACACACACTGGCTTCTTTTGCAGATGACAGCCCCTTTCTCATGTCCAAATCGCTGAACTGCTTGACGGTTTGTTTGTTTGTTTGTTTGTTTGTTTGTTTGTTTGAACAATTGGGGAAAATTTGAAGCCTCATTTATTCTTGTCTTCCACTCACAGTGCCCCTCGGCTAAACAAAACAGATTCTTAGAGGAAGGAAAGAAAAAGTAATAACCAGTCAGATTGGAACACAGCCTGTGCTCAAAGCAAAGCAATAGTGCTGCATAGAGAGAAATGGAACACAGCCAACACATTAGAACCTGTCACCATTACATTAATGAGAAACTGGCTTTGAGCTGATTTTGACCTTCTGCAGGAGCTGGGTTCGATCTCCAGACCAGGTGTGGAGTGTACACGCTCCCCCTGTGTTCACTTGTGTTCCCTCCAGGTTCTCCGGTTTCCTCCCACAGTCCAAAGGCTTGTGGTTCAGGTTGACTGGCTGCTCTAAATTGCCCATAGGTGTGAGTGAAGGGTTTTCTGTCTCTGTGTTGCTCTGTGATAGGTTGGCCTCCTGTTCAGGGTGAACTCTGGGTAGACAATGGCTCCAGCTTCCCTGCGACACGACCTGGATAAGTAGTAATTGTAGAATGAACGAATGTGTTTATAGTGTTTAGTCATGAAACAGTGTGTTGTAGAGAAAACACTGTTTTATGTAAAGTGGTAATGACAGGAAACAGGAGCTGGTGGTCAGGAATGTTTCACACCCGCAGTAGTGTCCTAGTGGTTAGGACCGTACCCTTGTGATCAGAAGGTTGCAGGTTCAAGGCTCTTGAGCAAAGTATCGCCCCCTGCACTGCTCCCCGGTGCTGTTGATAGCTGCTCCATGTGTGGAGGGGTTAGAGGTCCCATTTCACTGTGGTGCACTTTGTGTGATGGGGTGTGTTCCCAATCATCACTTTCACGTCTCAGTGGATACTGAAGTCATGAAACCGATGCTCATTTTTGAAACAAGCTCATTTAACGATTGTGTTATCCTTTGCTCCTGGATGGGGGTGGGTTGTCTAAAAAAATTTTTGTTGAGTATTTCTTTCTCTCTTTTCTTGGCAATGGTGACAAACATTTTAGCATAGCGCAAAAGTTATTAGTTACAGGGAATTACACCATTTCAATTTTCTTAGTAACACATATATAGCTACTGTGTGTTATTTGTGTTTCTGTGACACATTGCATGGTGTCCATTAACCAGGTAATGCAGATTTAATGGTGTTGTTTTCATTGATGACTTTGTTTAAAGCCATACACACATACACAGCAAAAAAGATGAAAAGCCAAGACTAGGTCAAACAGATTAGAGTTATTAACTACAAAAACAATGCAGACAGTAAATACAGGCTCAGTAATGGGGCTGGTGCCCATGAGACTTTGTGCTCTTTCTTAGTCTCTGTAAAGTCTAGATAGCCCAGGTAATTAGCAGTATAATATAATATAATATAATATAATATAATAATTTATTACCACAATTCCATTTGGGATGCTGTGTAAAATGTTAATAAAAACCCATATTTTTTGCACTATATTACAGAAAAAACAAACAGAGTAAATGTCCTTTAATGCATTTAAAGAAACAATGTAATTTAGAATAAATCCTGTAAACATCTGGGAACTAAGGAAACCAATTGATGGACTTTTGGGTCTTTTTCATTTTTTGTTTCAGGATTCTCCAAATGTTTTCAGCTGGTGAAAGGTCTGGACTGCAGGACTCTTGTACTATGAAGCTATGCTGCTGTAATAGATGCAGTATGTGGTTTAGCATTGTTTCACTGAAATTCATGGCCTGAAAGACGTTGTCAGTATTGGAGCATGTGTTGCTCTAAAACCTGTACAGTATATAGCTAATTCCACCAGCACTAATGCTCCCCAATAATATCAGATATGCAGAGTTTTAAGCTGAACCCGTATATGCCAGATGGTTAATTTCTATATTAGTCTCAGGATTCAGTGTCAGTGTTTTCAAAAAGAATTTCACATTTTGATTTGTCTGACCCACAGAACAGTTTTCTACTTTGTCTTAGTCAATTTTCATTGAAAGACTTCGCCTCTCTAAGATGCCTTTTTATACCCAGTCATGTTACTGGCCTCTTGACAGATATCCTCCTTAGTTGCTAATTGTCACACTGTCTCTTTATTGCATCACTTACTGTTTTGTTGCTCTATCCCAAATGTTTTTCAGACGTGTTGCTGCATCAAATTAAAAATGAATTAATATTTTTATGTAATTGTAATATGTCCCACTTTCAACATTTTGTATGTTTTCTACATAATATTGTGGAAAAAATACATATTTAATATAAATATATAAGTGTTCATTACATTCTGTTTTTATTCAGATTTTACACAGTGTTCCTTTCTGGAATTGTGGTTGTTCCCTCATAAATAATTCAAGACTCTTAGTTTAAGCTAAAATTATCTTGAGGTTTGAAAAAGGCTCAAAGCTGGAAACTTTAGATAGATGGCAATTTTATTCTGTGACTTTGACCCCAATAGAACATGTTCAAACCAGCAAACGCCTGCGCTCTCACACACACAAACAGAGAAGAGAAAAAGTTCAGGGCGAAAACAGGAAGGGAACAGGATATGACTATTCAAATACGCACATATCCTGATCAAGATGATAATAAGTCATTACACTATTAATGAGCCACAAAAAAGCACTCACTAACTGTACTGAAAATTAACAAGGAGTACGGCTCATGAAAACTAAAACTATGTCGACATCCACAATCCACAACCCACAAGAGAGAAAGAGATAGATAGAAAGAGAAGATACACAAATACTGAGGAAAAAAGAAAAAGTGAGAGATACATCATGTAAAATGAGAGAAACAGAGAGAAAAATACACAATATTTTCAGCAAACATTGATGCAAAGTTATTTTTATGCCATTAATTGAACAAAAATTTAAAATTTTCAGACCTTAAAAGGTTTCAGACCTTAATCAGCTCGTGAGATCTGATGCACGGAAACAGCTGTCATTAGTAAATGTCATTAGTAAATGTTAGTTGGTGCCAATTTCAAAGCTTTACAAATACTCTGACTCTTCAAACCTTGTGCACACACTTGTGGACACTCAACAACCATGGGTTCCTCTAAGCAGCTGTGTAAGACTCTGAAAATGAAAGTTAAATGAATTGATGTCCACAATGCAGGAGAAGGCTACAAGAAGATAGCAAAGCGTTGTCAGCTTGCAGTTTCCACTCTCAGAGAGAACTGTTCGTATGCTGATCAATAAGTCAAATCAAAATTCCTATTTGACTGCAAAAAACCTGCAGGACGATTTAGCAGAATCAGGAGTGGAGGTGCACTGTTCAGACAATACCTTCATGGAAGAGTCCGCAGAAGAAAACCTTACCTGCATCCCCATCATTAAATCCAATGTCAGAATTATGCAACAGAACATCTACAGAAGCCTGATGTGTTTAAGAAACAAGTGCTGTGGACTGATGAAGTTAAAATAGATTATTTGGCAACAATCAGCAAAGACATCTGATCTTATCTACTAGCTGAAACACCAAGGCCCAAACATCCCTACGCACGCACCCGTCTAGAGACTCCCACTGTTCCCTCACGTGTTCCACAATAACATAGGAGTTTGTGCTAATAACAGCCAACAGACACCACAAAGTAGCAGGGCCGCATCACAGCCACGCACAAGTACATTTGCCTCATCCACCCGCTCACGACACCAGCAGTTCCTGCTAGTCCCCAACGCACAACAGCAAACCGGCAAATCGGGAATCAAGGAGCAATAGCATCACCACAAACCATCAGGGCTGTTAATAGCTACATTGATTACCTCCTAAAATTCCTTCTGGGCTGATGAGTGCAAATTTTCCTCCACTATTTTTTGATAACTTACTGCATTCATCTTGCCATCAGTTCTGACCAAATTTCCTGTTCCTTTGTAGCTCACACATCCCCAAAACATCAGCGATCCACCACCGTGTTTCATAGAAGGAATAGTTTACCTTTCATCATAGGCCTTGTTGACTCAAGTTCTATTTTAGTCTCTTTACCCCAAATGACTTTGTGCCAGAAGGTTTGAGGCTTGTCTCTGTGCTGTTTGGCGTATTGTAAACAGGAAACTTTGTGGCATTTGCATAGTAATGACTTTCTTCTGGTAACTCGACTATGCAGCCCATCTTTCTTCAAGTGCCTCCTTATTGTGCTTCTTGAAACAGACACACCACACATTTTCAGGCAGTCCTGTATTTCACCTGAAGTTATTTGTGGGTTTTTCTTTACATCCCAAACAACTTTCTTGGCAGTTGTGAGTGAAATTTTAGTTGGTGTACCTGGCTGTGGTTTTGTAGGGTTTTTTTGTCCTTATTTTCCTGGTTTCCTACAGTTGCGTTTTTGGCCCAACCCACGTAAGACTGAAGTATATTAATAATGTAACATCACCAAACCTTATCACTGCATTAAGATTTTCCAATGAGTGTAGAATGTATTGTTTGATGAACAATTAGGGTTTGTATTATAAACACACTCCTGAAGATCCTTTTATCAAAGACTTTATCAGACTAGAGCAAATAACTAGCATGTTCCTGTATCAGCAAAACTCAGAGCCCGGACAGAATATTACTGTGTGTCTGTAGTTTCATCTAGAGCTCAAGACTGAACACATGGATCAGATTCCATTTACCTCTAACACAACTTTAACATCATTACAAGAATACTGTAAAGTGAGATAATCTCTGGATTATTTCAGGTAGTGGGTAGCACTGAAAGCAGATAACGTTAAACATGTTGTAGTTACAGTCAATCTCTTTTTTGCCTAAAAACTGTATTTTGCATTTCAGGTAACTATGGTTACCGTTGTCTAAAAATGACATTTGTACATCTGAGACATGTAAGTGTTACAAACATGCAAAAAAAAAAAAGAAATCAGCAAAAATGTTTTTCACAGCACTGTAACTTTGGCTGTAGACGTGTAATAGTCTGAAAGGTTACAAAGAAATCAGAGTAACTTCTAAGCATCGAAAGACTGGTAATGTTAATATTAGAGCCCACCAACAGCCCGTTCCCATGCCCCCAAAAAAACCACCAAACAAACAAACAAAAAACTGTAAAATACTTGTTTGCGTGACAAGGTTGAGATTAGAAATCATTTGTTCTTCAAAAAAAACATCTGCCCATCAGCATATGTACCTTATCCCTTCTGTGAAACATGGTGGTGGAAGTGTTTGGTTGAGCCCCGTTTTCATGCATATGGGCCTGGTCAGCTTTCCATCATTGATAGAAGAACGAATTACCAGAGAATTTGTCAAAACGTCAAGGCATCTGTCCATGAACTGAATCTCAAGAGACAGTGGATCATACAAGACAGCAATCCTAAACACACAAGTCATTCTACCAAAGCATGGTCGAAGAAGACTAGAGTGAATGTTCTGGAGTAGCCAAGTCGATGTCCTGATCAACAGTTAATGCAAATGTTTAGCTGCAGTTATTTCTGCACAAAGAGGTTACACCACCTACTGAAAGCAAAGGTTCACTTACTTTTTTCCAATAAATACATGAACAGTTAACAATTGTTGTCATTTGCTTATGATAGTTTTCTTCACATTCGTGAGGAAATATAGAAAGGGTTCAGATAGAGAGAATGAGTGGTTCACATCAGCTGCTTGTATCGCTTTCATCCCTCTCCTTGTCGGTGCATCTCCCGTTGTGCTTATTATGGGATACAGCTGTGAGGGGAGTAGTCGCTCCGCCACGTAGACACGCACCGTCATGCCGTCCAAAACACGGGGGCTGTTTCAGCACTACGGAGAGCTCCCCCAGCTCAGTCCACACTGCTGAAATGGTGCACGGTTTTCAGCCATAACATTAAGACCACCTGCCCAATACTGATTAGGTCACGCTCATGATCAGCCATAACATTAGGACCACCTGCCTAATCACGAGTAGGACCCCCTCATGATCTGCCATAACATTAAGACCACCTGCCTAATAGTGAGTAGGACCCTCCTCATGATCAGCCATAACATTAAGACCACCTTCCTAATAGTGAGTAGGACCCTCCTCATGATCAGCCATAACATTAAGACCACCTGCCTAATAGTGAGTAGGACCCTCCTCATAATCAGACAAAACATTAAGACCAGCTGCCTAATAGTGAGTAGGACCCTCCTCATAATCAGACATAACATTAAGACCAGCTGCCTAATAGTGAGTAGGTCCCCCCCATGATCAACCAAGACATTAGGACCACCTGCTAAATAGTAAGCAGACTTGATTGTGGTGCACTGTGTTTTCTGAACCCTTTCTCTCAGAGCCGGGGGGTTTAGGCGTCACTGTAACATTTACTGAAATACAATATTACACACTTTCTATAGATGATATTCTCACAAAGCAGCTTCACAGAATCCGAGTACCAGCCCCTAATGAGGGAGCAGACAGTGATGGAGGAAAACCTGGGATGGGAGGAGTCATGGGGAACCCATCCTCCTCTGGTGGACAGTAACAATAAAGAAGAAGAGTTTCAGTTTATAGAGGTAGAGTCAGATTTTTTTTTTAAAAAGTCTATAGCTTGGAGCAACAGATCATGTTTATGCATTTGGAAAACATGGAGATGCTCTGTGATTGCTGAACTAGTCTGTGGATGATGATCTGGAACAAGAGGGACAGCAGTTTGTAGTGTACAGGTGGGCTGCAGGTGAACCTTAGGGCAGTGTATAGCATGTTCTCCCAAAGGTAGGACTAAAAGTGTGTGTGTGTGTGTGTGTGTGTGTGTGTGTGTGTGTGTGTGTGAGTGTGTGTGTGTGTGGCCTAAATGCAGGTGTTCCTGCCCTGTTTGTTGTGGCTTGGGCGGTCGTCAGGGCAACTCTGGCAGATGCACGGTGAGTGAATTGGACAGTTATGGCGAGTTGGTTTATATAGAGAGAAGTGTGTGTAGATGTCTGGGCGTCATTGGACCATATACATGAGCAATAAAATTGGCACCTCTGCATTTATGTCAGTAAATTATCACTTCTCCCAGAAAACTGTTGCAAAACTGTTTATTCCTTTTGTTGACACTGGAAGAACACAAAAATAAATAAAAATAAATCTGAGGCATTCCACACAAAACATAAAAAATGGTCTAGAAAAAATTATTGGCACCCTCAATTTAATACTTGGTAGCACATCACTGTTAATCGCTTTCTCTAACAATGAATCTCTCAGGGGTCTCTCAGATTTGAAGGGTTCCTTCAACCAGCTGCTGTTGAATGTCTCTCCACAGGTGCTTAATGGGATGTAGATCTGGATGTAGCCACTCTCCAGCACTTGGTTTTATTTATGGTGCTTTTTGGAATACGCTTTGGGTCATTGTCCTACTGTGAGACCCATGACCTCTGGCTGAGACTAAGCTTTTGACAATGGGCCATAGACTCCATGTTCTCGATTGAAATATCACAAAATAAATCAGATCTGGGTGTTAATTGTTGCATGAAGTAGCACTAATTAAATTGTTCCATGGAACTCAGGGGTGTTTCGTGTCAGTAATTTGGCTTAAAGCAAATACAAAATGATTGCAATACATCTGAACACCTACAATACTGACATCTCTCAGTCTCACTCTCTTTCTCACTCTCTCAGGTGTTGGGAGCTGAGTGCAGGCAACATTAAGTGGATCTACCAAGTTCCAATTCTGACGGCAATAGGGGTAAGTAAAGCTACTGTACAGTGATTGAGCCATATGAGAGTCTATAGTCATTTGTCAATACAAAATTGTATGATGATTAGTGAAAGTGAAAGTGAAAGTAAAAGTGATGATTATGTCAGGAAGTTGGAGTTGGTCCAGATGAAAGTGTAAAGTGATTTGTCCACATTAAAAATGAAAGGTAATAGTAAAGACAATAATCAAGTCATTGGTCCAAGTGAATATATACAGTCATTGGTCAAAACAGTAGTGATTTGTCCTTTGCAAAAGTGTTTGGTAACTAATCCAAGTGAAAGGGTGCAATGATTGGTGTAAAAAAAAAGTGTTTCAGTGATTGGTCTGAGTGAAAGTACATGATGATTGGTCTGAACAAATGTGTATCATGATTGGTCCAGACAAAAGTGTACAATGAAAGGGACAAAGTCTGGGTTGCCAATCCCTCCATATAACTAAGCCCAGAACTCTGACTGCAACCGAAACTGAGGCCTGGTCATGGTCTGTGGTATGTACAGTTATTTTTTCCCATGTTTGTCACACTTAAATGATTCAGATCATCAAACAAATGTAAATATTAGTCAAAGACAACACAACTAAACACAAAATATGACAGCAGGAGGCGCCGCAGTTAATGCACAGTGAGACCTGTCGAGTGAGTGTTCTGATTCGCTGAATCAACTCAGTAATTGACTCAGAAATGAGTTCCCGATGGCCTTGAGGCTTTCAAGCACCCTGCAGCCCTCAGCATGCTCCTCACCCTGACCTCTCCGTTCCATCACCATTATGAGTCTCCACTGAAAAATCGACTCACCCTGGCTGTCTGCTACCTCCATTGTTCATGGTCGGCTCCATTGTTTGGGGTGTGTAGGAAGTAGACGCAGCCATT
Source organism: Lepidarchus adonis (assembly GCA_037576955.1). Classification (NCBI taxonomy): domain Eukaryota; kingdom Metazoa; phylum Chordata; class Actinopteri; order Characiformes; family Lepidarchidae; genus Lepidarchus; species Lepidarchus adonis. The sequence continues at coordinate 10,101 of JBBIGC010137183.1, forward strand.
TTAACGTAAAGAGAATACAGGACTTTACTAGAAAGAACACGAATCATTAACACTAAGCTCATGGGTAACAAACTCCTGAAGTTGCAAAATACCAACAATAACCGACAACATGAGACTGAAACAAAGGGGTAATTATACACAGGCTGAACTGGAGACACCTGGAGGGGGCGGAGACTAGACTAACCATGTGACATGACAAGACCAGGACATGACACACACACATGACAGGCATGACATGGAAACTGTGGCATTGTTAGGAAAGGGCAGGTGAAGCAAATACTACTTGTGATCCTCTAAGTAACTCTATGGCACTCTGAAAATTCAAATAACAGACGACCGCAAAGCAGAAGACGGCCATAAGAAGAAAGAAAAGCATGTAGCAACTTCCTCAATTTTTAATATGTCAATTTTGTAACGTCTTATCTCTCTAGGACATGAAAAAATATAGAATATTTTGAGCAAACATTTAATACCATAAATTAAATAAAAAATAAAAATAACATTATTATGGCTCTGTGTAAAAGCACCCTAAGAGTTCCAAAGTCTCAGATTCTTTTTAGCTCTAAAAAGCATTTGCAAGCTGTGAAATCTGCCAGAGGAGTTACTAAGTACTGATTATGTAGGGTGCCCAAACTTTTGCACAGTTCCATAATAATGTTTTTATTTTATATTTTTGTTCAATTTATGGCATAGAAATGTAACTGTGCATTAATGTTTGCTGAATATATTGTGTATTTTTTCCATGTCCTAGAGAGACTGTGTTAACATCTTTTCAATTACAAAATCACCCAAATCTGTTATTATCAAGCAGCACCTAAACTTTTGCATTAAACTGTAAATATGGCGATTAACAGTAATGGTGGAGTAAAGTTCTGGAAACAAAGGAAACCTTCTGAGATGATTGCTCCTAGGAAAGCTAGAATTGCAAAAGCCTTGTTTAACAAGAAGGGCTTTCAGGAACATGTGCCTTTCCTGTGTCCTATCTGACATTTGCTAAGGAACATCTAATCAAGTCTGATGAATTTTTTGAAGATTGCATTGGACTGTAAATGTAACTGCTCACAATCAGAGCAGCACATACTCCCATCCAGACATATCTTTTTCAGGAAAGCCCCAGTATATTTCAACAAGACAATGTTAAACTGCATACTGCATCTTTTACAACCACGGGATTAACAGCAGAAGAGAATCTACATCAGACAAGAACATTCCATTACCAAATATCCAGCAACTGGTCTCCTCAGTTCCGAGATTTTACGGATTTTATCAAAAGAACAGGTCATGCTACACATGGATCTGTCCCAATTTGTAATAACGTGCTGCTACATCAAATTCAAATTGATATTATTCTTCTTTTCAAAATGTACAAAACTAAAACAACACTGACCACAAAGAACAGGAAAATTGTGCGAGATTGGAGACTATTTTTTTTCTATTAAAAATCTGTTGAATTCACCTGCATGGTTGGTGTTACTGTGAGCACTGAGTGCAGGTACCACATGGGTATAACTAATAAACCAGCAACTCAGTGTGTCATGGTTCTGCACTGATATTCATGCAAAAACATATTTCTCACACTAATATTAATATTACAATCTTACTTTCTGAGCTGGTAATGTGTCTAAAGCAGCATTCAGGATGCGGTGATGGTTTAATGGACACGTTCATGGTTGCCCTCTGTTCTGGCCGTGGCTGGTGCGTGGTAATGGAGTGGGCCTCGTTGATTGATTGCATGGATGGGGTGTATTTATCAGACAAGCGCACACGAACACAAACATTCTGCAGATAATTATTGGCTTTGTGCAACGAGACACCTCTGCCAGAGATGGGTCTGAGAGAGCGAGGGTGAGCGAGAAAGAGAAAGAGAGGGAGAGAGAGAGAGAGGGAGAGCCAATGAGAAGGCTTTAATTACATGGAAGCATGTAAATATATTCCCTCCTACGGTCTGTCAGGGAAACAAAGGCAGCCACATTAATTTGCATCGCTGATGAATCGTCAATTAAGGATGGGTACAAATGGGTTGTGGCTTAACATCTGACTTAGTTCAGTGGCTTTATTTGCACTCTTGGAGCTTTGCCTTCCTTAGGCTTCATCCTTGGTCTTGTAGACTCAAAACATCTAGTCTAGAAAGTCTTAGGGTGCCAGGTCTGGGAAGACATTGCCAGAAAAAGACAGAAAGAGAAGTGCAGTGGTGAAGACATGCAGTCTAATCGGAAGAAGAATAGCCATTTGCAGAAGCGAGTGAAAGTGATGATTTGTGATTGTGAACACACCCCAACAAGCTAAGTGCACCACAGTGAAATGTGATCTTTAACCCCTCCTGGCGAGAGTGTAGCAGGACTTTGCTCAAGGGTTTCTCATTAGTTTCTGAACCTACGGCCTTCTGATCACAAAGGCAAGATTCTAACCACTATGTCATTACTATACACTGAACTCGTTACAAATTAATCTGCATATTAAATGAGGAATATGTTTTGGTGATAACTAGAAAGTACAGCAAATGAATTAATTAAAGTGAGAGCCAGAAACTGTTATTTTAACCAATTTTATTACCTATTTAATGTAGACTTTATAACTATAGTTTGGTGTTTAACTATAAAACAATCACATTTTATTAATCATGATATTTTACCTTATATTTGTTGTATTTTCAACACTTTCATATCTACAACCTGTTTTCCCTCTGTCTAGGTAGATAGAGCCATCTGCAGACATTGGGCTGAAGTCCTAACTTTAGATTAATCTCCACCAGCACAGAAAGGGATCTTTTTCACAAGCTTTGGTGTCTACGTTTCTGGTTGAGGTAGATGTAGGTGGCAAAGCTTCAAAGGCTTTCATAAGTAGTCTGACATTTCTGGCCACAAAAAAGCTCACAGTTCTAGGTTTGTTGACTTGGAGCTCCGAGCCGCACCAGAGCCTCACACTTCGCTAAGACTGTTACTCTGTAATGATGGACTCAACTGCACACACAAACACACACCAAATGTGAAATAGCTGTGGCTGTACTTTAACATAATGGGCTCTTACTGTCTGCAAGCTACTTTATTAAGATCTTTAATCAGTCCAAGGGAATTTCCTGTGCTTTACATTGCATTCTCAGTGCAACAAAGGTTGAAACAAGTGAAGACAAAGCAGAAACAATATATAATATAAATCAAGATATATTATATTTAGTGTATAAACATTTAAATATATACAGTATATTTGTATATAGTATAGTATCATATATATATATGATACTATACTATATACAAATATACTGTATATATTTAAATGTTTATACACTAAATATAATATATCTTGATTTATATTATATATTGTTTCTGCTTTGTCTTCACTTGTTTCAACCTTTGTTGCACTGAGAATGCAATGTAAAGCACAGGAAATTCCCTTGGACTGATTAAAGATCTTAATAAAGTAGCTTGCAGACAGTAAGAGCCCATTATGTTAAAGTACAGCCACAGCTATTTCACATTTGGTGTGTGTTTGTGTGTGCAGTTGAGTCCATCATTACAGAGTAACAGTCTTAGCGAAGTGTGAGGCTCTGGTGCGGCTCGGAGCTCCAAGTCAACAAACCTAGAACTGTGAGCTTTTTTGTGGCCAGAAATGTCAGACTACTTATGAAAGCCTTTGAAGCTTTGCCACCTACATCTACCTCAACCAGAAACGTAGACACCAAAGCTTGTGAAAAAGATCCCTTTCTGTGCTGGTGGAGATTAATCTAAAGTTAGGACTTCAGCCCAATGTCTGCAGATGGCTCTATCTACCTAGACAGAGGGAAAACAGGTTGTAGATATGAAAGTGTTGAAAATACAACAAATATAAGGTAAAATATCATGATTAATAAAATGTGATTGTTTTATAGTTAAACACCAAACTATAGTTATAAAGTCTACATTAAATAGGTAATAAAATTGGTTAAAATAACAGTTTCTGGCTCTCACTTTAATTAATTCATTTGCTGTACTTTCTAGTTATCACCAAAACATATTCCTCATTTAATATGCAGATTAATTTGTAACGAGTTCAGTGTATAGTAATGACATAGTGGTTAGAATCTTGCCTTTGTGATCAGAAGGCCGTAGGTTCAGAAACTAATGAGAAACCCTTGAGCAAAGTCCTGCTACACTCTCGCCAGGAGGGGTTAAAGATCACATTTCACTGTGGTGCACTTAGCTTGTTGGGGTGTGTTCACAATCACAAATCATCACTTTCACTCGCTTCTGCAAATGGCTATTCTTCTTCCGATTAGACTGCATGTCTTCACCACTGCACTTCTCTTTCTGTCTTTTTCTGGCAATGTCTTCCCAGACCTGGCACCCTAAGACTTTCTAGACTAGATGTTTTGAGTCTACAAGACCAAGGATGAAGCCTAAGGAAGGCAAAGCTCCAAGAGTGCAAATAAAGCCACTGAACTAAGTCAGATGTTAAGCCACAACCCATTTGTACCCATCCTTAATTGACGATTCATCAGCGATGCAAATTAATGTGGCTGCCTTTGTTTCCCTGACAGACCGTAGGAGGGAATATATTTACATGCTTCCATGTAATTAAAGCCTTCTCATTGGCTCTCCCTCTCTCTCTCTCTCCCTCTCTTTCTCTTTCTCGCTCACCCTCGCTCTCTCAGACCCATCTCTGGCAGAGGTGTCTCGTTGCACAAAGCCAATAATTATCTGCAGAATGTTTGTGTTCGTGTGCGCTTGTCTGATAAATACACCCCATCCATGCAATCAATCAACGAGGCCCACTCCATTACCACGCACCAGCCACGGCCAGAACAGAGGGCAACCATGAACGTGTCCATTAAACCATCACCGCATCCTGAATGCTGCTTTAGACACATTACCAGCTCAGAAAGTAAGATTGTAATATTAATATTAGTGTGAGAAATATGTTTTTGCATGAATATCAGTGCAGAACCATGACACACTGAGTTGCTGGTTTATTAGTTATACCCATGTGGTACCTGCACTCAGTGCTCACAGTAACACCAACCATGCAGGTGAATTCAACAGATTTTTAATAGAAAAAAAATAGTCTCCAATCTCGCACAATTTTCCTGTTCTTTGTGGTCAGTGTTGTTTTAGTTTTGTACATTTTGAAAAGAAGAATAATATCAATTTGAATTTGATGTAGCAGCACGTTATTACAAATTGGGACAGATCCATGTGTAGCATGACCTGTTCTTTTGATAAAATCCGTAAAATCTCGGAACTGAGGAGACCAGTTGCTGGATATTTGGTAATGGAATGTTCTTGTCTGATGTAGATTCTCTTCTGCTGTTAATCCCGTGGTTGTAAAAGATGCAGTATGCAGTTTAACATTGTCTTGTTGAAATATACTGGGGCTTTCCTGAAAAAGATATGTCTGGATGGGAGTATGTGCTGCTCTGATTGTGAGCAGTTACATTTACAGTCCAATGCAATCTTCAAAAAATTCATCAGACTTGATTAGATGTTCCTTAGCAAATGTCAGATAGGACACAGGAAAGGCACATGTTCCTGAAAGCCCTTCTTGTTAAACAAGGCTTTTGCAATTCTAGCTTTCCTAGGAGCAATCATCTCAGAAGGTTTCCTTTGTTTCCAGAACTTTACTCCACCATTACTGTTAATCGCCATATTTACAGTTTAATGCAAAAGTTTAGGTGCTGCTTGATAATAACAGATTTGGGTGATTTTGTAATTGAAAAGATGTTAACACAGTCTCTCTAGGACATGGAAAAAATACACAATATATTCAGCAAACATTAATGCACAGTTACATTTCTATGCCATAAATTGAACAAAAATATAAAATAAAAACATTATTATGGAACTGTGCAAAAGTTTGGGCACCCTACATAATCAGTACTTAGTAACTCCTCTGGCAGATTTCACAGCTTGCAAATGCTTTTTAGAGCTAAAAAGAATCTGAGACTTTGGAACTCTTAGGGTGCTTTTACACAGAGCCATAATAATGTTATTTTTATTTTTTATTTAATTTATGGTATTAAATGTTTGCTCAAAATATTCTATATTTTTTCATGTCCTAGAGAGATAAGACGTTACAAAATTGACATATTAAAAATTGAGGAAGTTGCTACATGCTTTTCTTTCTTCTTATGGCCGTCTTCTGCTTTGCGGTCGTCTGTTATTTGAATTTTCAGAGTGCCATAGAGTTACTTAGAGGATCACAAGTAGTATTTGCTTCACCTGCCCTTTCCTAACAATGCCACAGTTTCCATGTCATGCCTGTCATGTGTGTGTGTCATGTCCTGGTCTTGTCATGTCACATGGTTAGTCTAGTCTCCGCCCCCTCCAGGTGTCTCCAGTTCAGCCTGTGTATAATTACCCCTTTGTTTCAGTCTCATGTTGTCGGTTATTGTTGGTATTTTGCAACTTCAGGAGTTTGTTACCCATGAGCTTAGTGTTAATGATTCGTGTTCTTTCTAGTAAAGTCCTGTATTCTCTTTACGTTAAAATGGCTGCGTCTACTTCCTACACACCCCAAACAATGGAGCCGACCATGAACAATGGAGGTAGCAGACAGCCAGGGTGAGTCGATTTTTCAGTGGAGACTCATAATGGTGATGGAACGGAGAGGTCAGGGTGAGGAGCATGCTGAGGGCTGCAGGGTGCTTGAAAGCCTCAAGGCCATCGGGAACTCATTTCTGAGTCAATTACTGAGTTGATTCAGCGAATCAGAACACTCACTCGACAGGTCTCACTGTGCATTAACTGCGGCGCCTCCTGCTGTCATATTTTGTGTTTAGTTGTGTTGTCTTTGACTAATATTTACATTTGTTTGATGATCTGAATCATTTAAGTGTGACAAACATGGGAAAAAATAACTGTACATACCACAGACCATGACCAGGCCTCAGTTTCGGTTGCAGTCAGAGTTCTGGGCTTAGTTATATGGAGGGATTGGCAACCCAGACTTTGTCCCTTTCATTGTACACTTTTGTCTGGACCAATCATGATACACATTTGTTCAGACCAATCATCATGTACTTTCACTCAGACCAATCACTGAAACACTTTTTTTTTACACCAATCATTGCACCCTTTCACTTGGATTAGTTACCAAACACTTTTGCAAAGGACAAATCACTACTGTTTTGACCAATGACTGTATATATTCACTTGGACCAATGACTTGATTATTGTCTTTACTATTACCTTTCATTTTTAATGTGGACAAATCACTTTACACTTTCATCTGGACCAACTCCAACTTCCTGACATAATCATCACTTTTACTTTCACTTTCACTTTCACTAATCATCATACAATTTTGTATTGACAAATGACTATAGACTCTCATATGGCTCAATCACTGTACAGTAGCTTTACTTACCCCTATTGCCGTCAGAATTGGAACTTGGTAGATCCACTTAATGTTGCCTGCACTCAGCTCCCAACACCTGAGAGAGTGAGAAAGAGAGTGAGACTGAGAGATGTCAGTATTGTAGGTGTTCAGATGTATTGCAATCATTTTGTATTTGCTTTAAGCCAAATTACTGACACGAAACACCCCTGAGTTCCATGGAACAATTTAATTAGTGCTACTTCATGCAACAATTAACACCCAGATCTGATTTATTTTGTGATATTTCAATCGAGAACATGGAGTCTATGGCCCATTGTCAAAAGCTTAGTCTCAGCCAGAGGTCATGGGTCTCACAGTAGGACAATGACCCAAAGCGTATTCCAAAAAGCACCATAAATAAAACCAAGTGCTGGAGAGTGGCTACATCCAGATCTACATCCCATTAAGCACCTGTGGAGAGACATTCAACAGCAGCTGGTTGAAGGAACCCTTCAAATCTGAGAGACCCCTGAGAGATTCATTGTTAGAGAAAGCGATTAACAGTGATGTGCTACCAAGTATTAAATTGAGGGTGCCAATAATTTTTTCTAGACCATTTTTTATGTTTTGTGTGGAATGCCTCAGATTTATTTTTATTTATTTTTGTGTTCTTCCAGTGTCAACAAAAGGAATAAACAGTTTTGCAACAGTTTTCTGGGAGAAGTGATAATTTACTGACATAAATGCAGAGGTGCCAATTTTATTGCTCATGTATATGGTCCAATGACGCCCAGACATCTACACACACTTCTCTCTATATAAACCAACTCGCCATAACTGTCCAATTCACTCACCGTGCATCTGCCAGAGTTGCCCTGACGACCGCCCAAGCCACAACAAACAGGGCAGGAACACCTGCATTTAGGCCACACACACACACACACACACACACACACACACACACACACACACACACACTTTTAGTCCTACCTTTGGGAGAACATGCTATACACTGCCCTAAGGTTCACCTGCAGCCCACCTGTACACTACAAACTGCTGTCCCTCTTGTTCCAGATCATCATCCACAGACTAGTTCAGCAATCACAGAGCATCTCCATGTTTTCCAAATGCATAAACATGATCTGTTGCTCCAAGCTATAGACTTTTTAAAAAAAAAATCTGACTCTACCTCTATAAACTGAAACTCTTCTTCTTTATTGTTACTGTCCACCAGAGGAGGATGGGTTCCCCATGACTCCTCCCATCCCAGGTTTTCCTCCATCACTGTCTGCTCCCTCATTAGGGGCTGGTACTCGGATTCTGTGAAGCTGCTTTGTGAGAATATCATCTATAGAAAGTGTGTAATATTGTATTTCAGTAAATGTTACAGTGACGCCTAAACCCCCCGGCTCTGAGAGAAAGGGTTCAGAAAACACAGTGCACCACAATCAAGTCTGCTTACTATTTAGCAGGTGGTCCTAATGTCTTGGTTGATCATGGGGGGGACCTACTCACTATTAGGCAGCTGGTCTTAATGTTATGTCTGATTATGAGGAGGGTCCTACTCACTATTAGGCAGCTGGTCTTAATGTTTTGTCTGATTATGAGGAGGGTCCTACTCACTATTAGGCAGCTGGTCTTAATGTTTTGTCTGATTATGAGGAGGGTCCTACTCACTATTAGGCAGGTGGTCTTAATGTTATGGCTGATCATGAGGAGGGTCCTACTCACTATTAGGAAGGTGGTCTTAATGTTATGGCTGATCATGAGGAGGGTCCTACTCACTATTAGGCAGGTGGTCTTAATGTTATGGCAGATCATGAGGGGGTCCTACTCGTGATTAGGCAGGTGGTCCTAATGTTATGGCTGATCATGAGCGTGACCTAATCAGTATTGGGCAGGTGGTCTTAATGTTATGGCTGAAAACCGTGCACCATTTCAGCAGTGTGGACTGAGCTGGGGGAGCTCTCCGTAGTGCTGAAACAGCCCCCGTGTTTTGGACGGCATGACGGTGCGTGTCTACGTGGCGGAGCGACTACTCCCCTCACAGCTGTATCCCATAATAAGCACAACGGGAGATGCACCGACAAGGAGAGGGATGAAAGCGATACAAGCAGCTGATGTGAACCACTCATTCTCTCTATCTGAACCCTTTCTATATTTCCTCACGAATGTGAAGAAAACTATCATAAGCAAATGACAACAATTGTTAACTGTTCATGTATTTATTGGAAAAAAGTAAGTGAACCTTTGCTTTCAGTAGGTGGTGTAACCTCTTTGTGCAGAAATAACTGCAGCTAAACATTTGCATTAACTGTTGATCAGGACATCGACTTGGCTACTCCAGAACATTCACTCTAGTCTTCTTCGACCATGCTTTGGTAGAATGACTTGTGTGTTTAGGATTGCTGTCTTGTATGATCCACTGTCTCTTGAGATTCAGTTCATGGACAGATGCCTTGACGTTTTGACAAATTCTCTGGTAATTCGTTCTTCTATCAATGATGGAAAGCTGACCAGGCCCATATGCATGAAAACGGGGCTCAACCAAACACTTCCACCACCATGTTTCACAGAAGGGATAAGGTACATATGCTGATGGGCAGATGTTTTTTTTGAAGAACAAATGATTTCTAATCTCAACCTTGTCACGCAAACAAGTATTTTACAGTTTTTTGTTTGTTTGTTTGGTGGTTTTTTTGGGGGCATGGGAACGGGCTGTTGGTGGGCTCTAATATTAACATTACCAGTCTTTCGATGCTTAGAAGTTACTCTGATTTCTTTGTAACCTTTCAGACTATTACACGTCTACAGCCAAAGTTACAGTGCTGTGAAAAACATTTTTGCTGATTTCTTTTTTTTTTTTGCATGTTTGTAACACTTACATGTCTCAGATGTACAAATGTCATTTTTAGACAACGGTAACCATAGTTACCTGAAATGCAAAATACAGTTTTTAGGCAAAAAAGAGATTGACTGTAACTACAACATGTTTAACGTTATCTGCTTTCAGTGCTACCCACTACCTGAAATAATCCAGAGATTATCTCACTTTACAGTATTCTTGTAATGATGTTAAAGTTGTGTTAGAGGTAAATGGAATCTGATCCATGTGTTCAGTCTTGAGCTCTAGATGAAACTACAGACACACAGTAATATTCTGTCCGGGCTCTGAGTTTTGCTGATACAGGAACATGCTAGTTATTTGCTCTAGTCTGATAAAGTCTTTGATAAAAGGATCTTCAGGAGTGTGTTTATAATACAAACCCTAATTGTTCATCAAACAATACATTCTACACTCATTGGAAAATCTTAATGCAGTGATAAGGTTTGGTGATGTTACATTATTAATATACTTCAGTCTTACGTGGGTTGGGCCAAAAACGCAACTGTAGGAAACCAGGAAAATAAGGACAAAAAAACCCTACAAAACCACAGCCAGGTACACCAACTAAAATTTCACTCACAACTGCCAAGAAAGTTGTTTGGGATGTAAAGAAAAACCCACAAATAACTTCAGGTGAAATACAGGACTGCCTGAAAATGTGTGGTGTGTCTGTTTCAAGAAGCACAATAAGGAGGCACTTGAAGAAAGATGGGCTGCATAGTCGAGTTACCAGAAGAAAGTCATTACTATGCAAATGCCACAAAGTTTCCTGTTTACAATACGCCAAACAGCACAGAGACAAGCCTCAAACCTTCTGGCACAAAGTCATTTGGGGTAAAGAGACTAAAATAGAACTTGAGTCAACAAGGCCTATGATGAAAGGTAAACTATTCCTTCTATGAAACACGGTGGTGGATCGCTGATGTTTTGGGGATGTGTGAGCTACAAAGGAACAGGAAATTTGGTCAGAACTGATGGCAAGATGAATGCAGTAAGTTATCAAAAAATAGTGGAGGAAAATTTGCACTCATCAGCCCAGAAGGAATTTTAGGAGGTAATCAATGTAGCTATTAACAGCCCTGATGGTTTGTGGTGATGCTATTGCTCCTTGATTCCCGATTTGCCGGTTTGCTGTTGTGCGTTGGGGACTAGCAGGAACTGCTGGTGTCGTGAGCGGGTGGATGAGGCAAATGTACTTGTGCGTGGCTGTGATGCGGCCCTGCTACTTTGTGGTGTCTGTTGGCTGTTATTAGCACAAACTCCTATGTTATTGTGGAACACGTGAGGGAACAGTGGGAGTCTCTAGACGGGTGCGTGCGTAGGGATGTTTGGGCCTTGGTGTTTCAGCTAGTAGATAAGATCAGATGTCTTTGCTGATTGTTGCCAAATAATCTATTTTAACTTCATCAGTCCACAGCACTTGTTTCTTAAACACATCAGGCTTCTGTAGATGTTCTGTTGCATAATTCTGACATTGGATTTAATGATGGGGATGCAGGTAAGGTTTTCTTCTGCGGACTCTTCCATGAAGGTATTGTCTGAACAGTGCACCTCCACTCCTGATTCTGCTAAATCGTCCTGCAGGTTTTTTGCAGTCAAATAGGAATTTTGATTTGACTTATTGATCAGCATACGAACAGTTCTCTCTGAGAGTGGAAACTGCAAGCTGACAACGCTTTGCTATCTTCTTGTAGCCTTCTCCTGCATTGTGGACATCAATTCATTTAACTTTCATTTTCAGAGTCTTACACAGCTGCTTAGAGGAACCCATGGTTGTTGAGTGTCCACAAGTGTGTGCACA
>JBBIGC010137192.1:0-22074 GCA_037576955.1 Lepidarchus adonis
ACACAATGTTAAAGTATCACCTCAAACTCCAAGATAACTAACAAAATAAGCAAAAATAAAATATATAATTAAAAGTTGAATTAATAAATAACAGGTTTTTTGTCAAGGCCAAACAGAGCCACAACAAGGTGGCTGAAGATCTGCATGCGGTTCCGAAACCGAGGGTTGCCGACCCCTGTCCTAGGGTGTCAGAACATGATGTTTTTACTCCTAATGTGTTTTCTGAGTTAGTGAATTATGATTCTGTGGTTTAATCTACTTTGAGGTATGATTAGTACTTTATTACTACTATGGTTTTTCAGTCAGAGTAGAGAGTTTGGAGAGTCATCAGAACAGACACATTAGAGAAATTGCAATGATATTATGATGTTTTTGGCCAGACAGAATATTTCTGATGTCATGAGAAGGCATTGGAAAGTAACTGTAGAGCCCATTATTTTCCTTCCAATCTCTTTATATAAATAATTAGATTATTTTTTTCACCAAAGATATTTAAAGTCATCTTTGTTTTTAGCAGATGTTCATGTTTAAATGTGAAATGTAATTCAAAATACATTCAAAAGTTTGATCATGTCAAAATATTTTTATTGGCATAAACACAATGCCGTCCCAGTTTCACTGTAGCTGTGTGCTGTCCATTGTCACAAACCTGGCATGAAAGCATTGTTTACACTGTTAAAGTAAAAAAAGATCAGTTTATTTGTTTAGTGGATATCAAAAGTCTACATGCCCAGCAAAAATCTGTGGGCCACTGCTGTGCCACCACCTTGGACATGTTTTTTTTAAGATTAAAAAAAATGTTATCGTTAGGAAGGCTATGCCCCCCTCTGGTGGCATAAGCTGTTCGGTAGAGTACAAGTTATTGTTGTCACATTTAGGGAATAACCAGTACACACTCGTTCCTTTGAGTGTGATGTAACTCAAATTCTAATGTAAGTAAGAACTCATGCATGTAATGATTCTTCAGAGGCTTTATTGAACAGTAATGTGCTTTATTCATATTACAGTAAAGCTTTTAGGAAACATTGCTTCAGATAGAAATGCTTTTTTAAATGTGTCCCAGCACTAGCCAGTATTTGTATTGTATAGTAATTGTATTGTTGCACTGCTTGTTAATTGTCTTGCCAGTGAAGGGAGCATTAAAGTAAAAATTTCATTTTAATCTGTACACTGTACATTTTACACATTATAATAAAACTTTGAATCGTGATACCATTAAGCCAACATGGGAGTTTCTCATAGCTAAAAAATAGAAATTTATTGAATGGCCAACCCAGTCAGCATGTCTTCCATATACAAAAGAACTTAAAGGCACAAGCCCTAGACCTTCCAGGGATTGAAGGTCGCTTAAGCAAAGGCTTGGTAGAGCATCATCAGAGAAGATACTCAGCACCTGGTGATGTCTATGAATCACGAACTTCAAGCAATCATTGCGTGCAAGGAATATACAACAAACCACTATACATGTCTGCTTTAATATACAGGGGGTCCTCATGTTACATCACACTCGACATAGGTCAAAGGTCAGGAACTGTTTCACTTCATTACTGCTGTGATGTGAGCCATGTGTTTATTTTTACTTTTCTGCCCATATTACCCACCTGTTTTCTAGACACTACATTGGCCAAATATATTGCTCCCTATGAATCACCACGTCCCACAACAAATGCCTGAGAGAGAGATTCCTGTGAGCTATATGCATTCTACTCTTTCATGCTTAATAAATATATGCCATCATTATATGCATGTCTTCATAACACGTGTTACGTCACTTTCGGAGGAACAGAACCCTGACGTAACTCAAGGACTCCATCTACCTGTCATTACTTTGTCCTTAATGTTATTGTGCCCTGAAACGATGGGGGCTGGTATAAAATATCTACATGGTGAAACAAAAATGTATGTACATTATGTATGGAGCAGCTGGAAGGAACCTTGGAGAGGTGGAGGGATGCTTCAGAGAGGAGAGGTATGAAAGTGAGTAGGGCTAAGACAGAATGTTGTTAACTGTTCTTCTTTGCTGACGCTGATGTTGGAAACGTGTTCGTCTCAGATATTGCAGATGTTGCTTAACTTTTGCACATATAGGTAAATCCCAATTTTATCAATTAAATTGTAAAACTGCTGTAAAATGTCACTAATATAGAGTTGCAAAGGCCTCCAGGGCTGTGTCAAGTTATAGATGCTTCTACTTCAGAATGGTAAATTCAGTAATGCTGCGGCTCATAACATGAGGCAGCTTATCTTAGCATTTTAATACATAAATGAGCATTTTCTGTTACTGCGGCCTATTGTTGGGGAAACATGGTGAATATATGGGTAGTGGTTGCACACGTGAAGCACACATTAGTGTAGTTGCTTTCTCACTGATTTTCAATAGAGAAGGTATTGCCATTTCAAATATGTACAAAACAACCCATTGTTGGAGTACTAATTTACAGCTTACATAACATCACAATATAATACCACAGGCATCACCACCATCAACAATGACAAAAACCACAAGCTTTTAAGAAAAAAAAAAACCTGTGGCAAATATCCAATTTCAGGTAGTGGAATCAGATTGGAACTGGAAAGAAATATGCATCTTTATTCTATTTACACTGTTTGTTATGTCTATCTGCGTTTACATCTACATACAAAGCTCACAATATGTTTTAATGTGACCATACAATGGACATGTATTATAGCCTGTATAGCATAATCATTTAACACCCTTTGTGTTATCAGTGGTGTGCCGGAAAAGCCTAGACAGCACAACCGTGGCTGTCCATGAAAATGAGGTCTACTGCAGGGCCTGCTATGGCAAGAAATATGGGCCAAAAGGCTATGGCTATGGTGGAGGAGCTGGAACACTGAGTATGGACAGAGGCGAGTCACTGGGAATCAAACATGAAGTGTAAGTTTTTACTTGGAGAATTTTAATGCAAATATTTAGGTTTTTATTATAAGAAGACAATGTGATTTTTTCTTGCAGTGCCCAAGCCCAACAGCCCACTAAGAGTGCAAACACCTCCAAGGTTGCCCAGATGTTTGGGGGCTCTGAGAAATGTCCTCGGTGTTGCAAAGATGTGTATGCAGCTGAGAAGGTCATTGGAGCAGGGAGTGTAAGTGCAAAACAGAAGTTTTATGTTATGGCATGTTTCTGGCATAAAAGACAGAGTATTGTAAAATGAAAAGCTGAACACAATACTGTGCCTTAAACACTATATGGAAAAAATAAAGCTTTACTACAAAGTATTAAGAGTTTTCTAAGTTTTATATCACTTTTTTTCAAATATGAATGAGATTGAACACCATCCATCCATCCATCCTGCTCCTCATGTACAGGCCTTGAACAGCGAGCCCTATACCTCGTACTTTTTGAGCACATCCCACAGGATATTTTGGGGGGATGCAGTCGAATGCCTTCTCCAAATACACAAAACACATGTGGACTGGTTTGGTAAACTCCCATGCCCCCTTCAGAATAGGGTGTAGAAAAGAGTGTGGTCCAGTGTTCCATGGACGGAATACGCATTGTTCCTCTTGAATCCGAAATTCAACAATTGAGCTCTCTTTTCTACAGTGTGATCCCCCTGTAGCTGGAACACATCCTCCAGTCCCCCTTCTTAAAATTGGGTACCACCACCCTGGTTAGCCAAGATTGAACACAACAAATATGTTTTAATTTAAATATAAAAATATTACAATTTGTAATTCACTTATAATTTTGATTATGAAATTGTATTTTTACTCCAAACAATACAATTTAAAAATGTGACATAAATTATGAAAATATATTAACTGCAAAGTGTCAACAATACTCGTCCCACTTATTTTAGATTTGCACCAGTTCAGAAAATATGATACATATTAACAGTATGAATTAATAATTAATAATAAAATGTATTAATATAGAAACACATAATACTACAATTAAAGTGAATAGAAATTGTGACATTAATTGTGTGATTATATATTTAGTTAGTTATGTTAGTTAGTTAAATGTATTTATTTACGGTGATCTGAAAAAGCGAATAAACCCTATTAAAACATTTTTTTCAATATATTTGAAAAACTCTTTTAAACAGTGCCTACAGATAAAGGTGATATACTTGGACAAAACAAAACAAAATTTCTAAAGAAAGCACATCCTTGACTTGTATTGCCCCTTTAAGAAGCAATAGCTTATTGTGACAGTGGTGCAGTGGTTAGTGCTGTCATCTTGCAACAAGAAGGTCCTGTGTTTGATCCCCAGGTTGGACATGGGTGCCTTTCTGTGCTGTTTGTAAGCTCTCATCATGTTTGCGTGGGTTTCTTTCAGGTGCTCTGGTTTCCTCCCACTGTCCAAAGGCTGTACTCTAAATTTGCCGTTTTTGTTGCTGTCTCCTCCAATGGGTTGACCTTGGTCTGTAGTCAGCTGGGATTTGATTCAGCTTCCCCCAAAATGGATACAGTGCTTTGGAAAATGAATGAATGAATAAAAATATGTGTCTGTTATGGGCTTCTTCTCCTGAAAAGCTGGCTTTGGTTTGCCCCAAAAATGTGGGCTGTTACTGATCAATCATCTCTATGTACATTATTTCAAAAGGCCAGGGGTCTCATTCATAACCATTGCATATGCACAAAACAGGATCTAAAAGATATGTGGGCTTCACACAAACTTTTGTGTGGTCCTGACAAACAAGGTTGCTCGAATGGCCTGGTTTAACAGTGCAATGGCTGGTTTTTGAGTAAGGTAATGAAAACATTGTGTAATTTCTAACTGTTCCTTGTTCCTGTATTGAATAGTTTCTCTTATGAAATGCAGATGACAGTGGCTACCCTCTCAAGCCCTACTCTATTCCTTCTAAAACCCCCAGTGAGCAGAGGAAAATTGCTATAACAATCCTCATGCGCATACGCATATAAGCTTAAATATGCATGAGGTGATTTGCATTTACCATGCATGGTTGGAATGTGGGCGTGGAGGGGGATGCATATGCAGCAAATCCATGTATGAACAATCCCAGGTAGAGTGTTATTTATAAAGCATATATTGCTTGCAGGTGTGCGTGTGCACGTTTTCATAAATTTGACATTTTCTTTGCGTATGTCATTTTCATGTTTTAAACGCAAATACACTTTTAGTATGAGTTCTATGCAAAGTTTTATAAATGAGACCCTTGGTCTTTGTCTGTGTTCTTTTGCTTGGAAAGCAAAGTTTTTCCTTTACATGCCTCCAGTGTCAAAATTGTCCAATTTCTTTATGATTGTAGACATACAGTATAAACATTTTAATTCCCACCAAAGACGATTTAGCTGACAGTTGAAATATTTATTTTAAGTTATTTTAAAAGATCCTTATAGGATCCTGATAGACTTAAAGGATTCCACAGCTTTTATAGCAAAAATAATAGATTTCACCACCTGTCTGGCCTCCTCTGTATGCATTCTCATCATTGTCACTAATGAGTCTCAGTACCATTGTGTCATCTGAAAATTTTATTATGTTTTTTGAGCTACACTGGGCAGTACAATAATGTGTCAGCATTGTGAACAACAGTGAACTGAGCACATTTAGGGGTGCGACTGCTTAGTGGCCCAAGGGGCCCAAGCTTCCTTTCCAGTCTCTGTGGGGTGACATAATTGTGACATAATTGTCCTTTCTGTCCAAATGAGAAAATATTATGTTGATGGAAGACGGCATCATCTGTCACTTGGTTAGACCAGTATGCAAACTAGAATGGGTCTAATAATTCGTGGAGATAGGACTTCAGTACCTTATCTAAGCACTTAGTGATGATTGGTGTGAGTGCTATGGTCTGGTTGTCATCGCAGCAGGAAACTACTGCTGTGCTCAAGGGTGTGTTGAAAATGTTAGTCAGAACATCTGCAAATTGGTCTGGTCCTGCAGCTTTCCCTTGGTTGACTTTACACAGCGTTGGTCAGATGCAGGACATGGTTGTTAGGGGGAGGATTAGTTTTAATGGTAAGTTTTTGTTTTGTGCCCTAAAATGTGCATAGAAGTTATTTAGCACACCTGGCAAGAAGGCATTATCAGATATCTATGTGTGCTCCACCACTCTTGTGGTGTCCATCCATGGTCTTGGTGGTCTCAGACAGAAAAGTTAAGACATTTAAATGATAAAAGTGGGCAATGTTCTCGTCTGTTGCATTCTTGTACACTGCTATCTTGCTTATCGTAAGACAGGTTCCACCTGCACCTTCAACTGCAGGAGGTTCACCTAGTCTTTTTTATGGACATAGAGGTGTGTGTAAGAATGGAATTAATTTTCCATTGGACTGATATGTTTTTGTTGTTTTTATTACGAAAATGACAATTGTCTGTGTCAATGGAAGGTATTAACAATCACCTTTACATACTGGCACTTTAAAAAGTGAATACAATTCTAGCCTGAAATTCAACAATTGCACTGAATTGTACTTAACATTGTTTCTCATCATTGTATTTATGTTGTCAAGAATCAAAAAACAAAGTTTGTTGACTGGTTGAATATTTTATAAATGCCACAGGTATAGCTTTGCATTGTTTCTCTCAAAAAAAATGAAACAAAATACTTAAGTACTTAAATTATATATATATATATATGATAATTTAGACATTACAAACCCATTTTTCGAAAATCTATTTTTCAGTCATGGCATAAGGGCTGTTTTCGTTGTGCTAAATGTGGAAAGGGGCTGGAATCCACCACTCTGGCTGACAAAGATGGAGAGATCTACTGCAAAGGTATGTTATTTCTTTCTTCTTTCTCTCCTACTCTGTCCCCCCTCTCTCTTTCTCTCTACATACACATGCAAATATAGTGGAATCCATAATGTTTCAGACAAAAACACATTTATTGCACATCACTTGCATGCAAAGACAGTTTGAAGTCTGCAATTCATGAATATTTCTGGTGATGCTTTGACAAGCTTCTACTGCAGCTTAAATTTCTTCTTGTTCCTGGAGATTGTCCCTTTAAGTTTTTTCTTCAGCATATGTAATTGGCAATTGGCTTGGCCATTCAAGACAAGGCATTTTTTTAACTTTCAGAAACCCAGTTATCTTGTAGGATGAGGTACAATCCAATGTGTTTAGAGGTACAGTGGAGGAAATAATTATTTTTAAGGGTAGGTTTATTTTAACAGTGAGAGATTAAAGACACCCGTCTCAACTAGTCACCTGTATAAAAGACACCTGTCCACCGACTCAATCGATCAATCAGACTCTGACCTCTCCACCATGGGCAAGACCAAAGAGAGATTTACAGCTAGCCATGAGTTTGTGAGCACTCTACCAGAGCAGTTCATTTCTTCCGTCACCATCCACACCTTCCCAAACCATAAACCATGGGTTGACATATTCATCTAGTTCACAGTGCATGCCCACACCAATGTGGACAACAAGTGTGTGAGCATCAGGAATTCAGCAGGAGCAGATGACATTTCAGGGTGCATTCTGGGGTACTGCACTCATGAGCTGGCTGATGTTTTCTTCAGTGAGTCCCTGGCTCAGTGCATCATGCCTGTCTGCCTCAAGCAGTCCACCTTTGTTCCTGTGCTAAAACATATCCAGTTATCCAGCCTGAATGGCTATAACATCTCTAGTCATGAAGGTGTTTGAGAAGCTTGTTAAAAGCACCATCTCCAGCTACATTGACCTTCTACATTTCATATATTTCCGAAACAGATCTACAGAGGATGCACATCAGTCTCACTCATGTAGACAGTTACATAGATAAGGAATTAAGTGCGACTGATATTTAGTGAATATAGTTCAGTGTTTCATTTTTTTCTGATTTTATATTTTTGTTTTTAAAGAAATATATTTAAAACTCTTGGCTGGAATGTCATATTTCCTCAAAGCATGGTGTAGTCAATATTCAGAAAGCTTTTTTGATTAGTGTGATCCCTTATTCTACTGTATGATAATCAATAAGAAAACAGAATAAAATCCTGTGCCCCGGCTGTTGATGTTTATACACTTATTTCTGTACTGGTTTCTGTAGAAAAAAAGGAAATGTTTTTAAAAAAGGAAATGCCATAACTTTCTTTTGATGTTCTTTGTACTTCTTATATTAATTATGCCCACTCTGTCAGTAAGCTAAGTGGTTGTTACACATGGGTAAAGCTATACAGTATCTCACCCCTTGCATTTTTGTAAATATTTTATTATATTTTTTCGCACTGAAGAAATGACACTTTGATACAATGTAAAGTAGCCGTTGTACAGCTTGTATAACAGTGAAAATTTGCTTTCCCCTCAAAATAACTCAACACACAGCCATAAATGTCTAAACCGCTGGCAGCAAAAGTGAAAATGTCCAAATTATGCCCAGTGTATCAATAATTTCTTTGCCCACCATTATTTTTCAGCACTGCCTTAACTCTCTTATGTATAGAGTTCACTGGAGCTTCACGTGTTACCTCTTCCACTCCTCCATTACAACATCACGCAGCGGACCGTTTGAGGATGCCCCACAGATGTTCAATAGGGTTTAGGTCTAGAGACATGTTTGGCTAATTCAGCATATTTGTTGTTGTTTTTATGTTCCCTTTATTTTTTTGAGCAGTGTATATATACATATTAGAATTTGGAGTCACACTCAAAATGAAAGTGGAAAAGCACACCACAGGCTGATCCAACTTTGATGTAATGTCCTTAAAACAAGTTAAAATGAGGCTCAGTAGTATGTGTGGCCTCCACGTGCCTGTATGACCTCCCTTCAACACCTGGACATGCTCCTGATAAGGTTGCGGATGGTCTCCTGAGGGATCTCCTGCCAGACCTGGACAAAAGCATCCTCATACCACCCTCTTTTTATGTTCGTTTGAGCAGACACATGCACTTTTTTGGACATGCACATGCACAAAGGCGGAGGTAGCGATCCTGCTGTTGGGCTGTTGCCCTCCTACAGCCTCCTCCATGTCTTCTGATGTACTGGTCTGTCTCCTGGTAGCACCTCAATGCTCTGAACACTATGCTAAATTGATGTGCCATCCTGGATGTGCTGCACTACCTGAGCCACTTGTGTGGGTTGTAGACTCCGCCTCATTCTACCACTAGAGTGAAAGCCTTGTCAGCATTCAAAAGTGACCAAAACATCAGCCAGAAAGCAAAGTAACTGAGAGGTGCTCTGTGGTCAGCACCTGCAGAACCACTCCTTTACTGGGGATGTCTTGCTAATAGGCTATAATTTACACCTGTTGTCTATTTCATTTGCACAACAGCATGTGAAATTGACTATCAATCAGTATTGCTTCCTAAGTGGACAGTTTGACTTCACAGAAGTGTGACTGACTTGGAGTTACATTGTGTTGTTTAAATCTTCCCTTTATTTTGAGCAGTGTAGTATCATCTGTTACTCAGTAATACATAAAACATTTACTGTCATTAAAATAATACTATTTAGCAGAATAACTGGTGTTGTTCTCTTTGCTATCGAAGTGTGTGCTATCACCATTCCAATCTGCTGGTGCAGTTTTGCTGAAAAAGTTGATTGTGGATTCATTGGGTGCATGTATTTCTTGAAATTATTGTGCTAACAGTAGTGATTTGTCATGGAAAGTACAGTTTCTACCACAATTTCACTTTATTTATTGAGGTGTAATGAGGTTGTGTAAAATCTATTGATGAAGCTCCTGACATGTCTGATCCATATAATGAACACTTTTAAAATTCATGATCTTTGAAATATTTAAATGCATTTCTCTTGTTTTATGTTTGACTATTTTATTTCTCTAATCACTTATTTGTGCTTTGTTTTCATTTGTGCTTGTTTCACTCAGGTTGCTACGCGAAATATTTTGGTCCAAAGGGATTTGGGTACGGCCAAGGAGCTGGAGCCCTTACACATGCTCAGTAGACCTGCTGTTCTTCATTCTATGCATCTTATTTCTACTTGTTTGAATGGACACTTGACTAACAGGTTGAGTCTTTTATGCATGCATGCTTGTGTACATGTGTGTGGCCCATATTTACGAGGTTGTTCCAATGCTCACAAATTGATCACAAAGAGACAAACCAAAAGGATAAGACCTCAGTCTAAGTAAGTCTCAGTCTAAAAGCATATCAGTGACTGAGTGGAAAATAAGTATTGGATTTTGTAGAGATTCACTATTAAATTTACTATGTAATAATGTACACTTAAAAACAATTGCATTCTGCATATATATGAGCTGTATATCTATGGGACTGCAGTCTCACCTGCTTATATCATACATATGTTGCTTTAAGGTACAGTATATCTTCAAAATGATAAAAGCAGGGCTAAATGCTCAATAAAAATGTAACGTTTTAGCTACTGTCAAGCCTGTTCATTTCAAATCTAGTCTGAGAACAATACTTTTGGGTGAAAATTTCTGAATATGCCAAGTATTCTACAATTCATTGAAGTTATTTCTTCAGTCCTTGGGGACCTTTGAGAGGCCTTCTCCCATGACAGTCCTCCTTACAAGTCCTCAAAAAACTCACACACACCCTCACAACTGAAGTAATATGAATTCTGTTTATTGCAAAATCTCAACACAGAAGGTCAGGAGAAGACACAAAGGTGGTGAAAATAGAGAAAATTGAAGTATGAATTTGATTACCAGACAGCACATCCAAGGGTTGTCAGAAGCAGTTTGATTCTCTATTATCCAGTGTCGACCAGAGGAGGATGGGTTCCCCTACTGAGCTTTGGTTCCTCCCAAGGTTTCTTCCTCAGGTTCAGGGAGTGTTTCTTGCCTCTGTCGCCTTGGCTCATTAGGGGCTCGGACCCAGACCTTGTAAAGCTGCTTTGTGACAACTTCTGTTGTAAAAAGCGCCATATAAATAAAACAGAATTGAATTCAATTGAATTGAATTGACTATTCCACTTAGAACAGAATGTATTATGAATGTATTAGTAAATTCCTGTATGTTAAGAAATATTATTTATGGAATATGCTAATTGTTATGATGACACCTTTTCATAATAAACACTGATGTGTAGGAATAGTGCACTGAAAAAAATAGCGCTGACTATTATAACAGTTGTTAATATTAATGCTGTAGGGTGACATTGAAATCTTATTAGTATCACCACATAATAGTGTTGTAATGGGCCTACAAAGCACTTTATCCGTTTCGGGTCATAGGGAATCTGGAGCGATCACAGCTGACTATGGGTTGAGAAAGGGTGGACCCTGGGCAGGAGGCCAACCATTTGCAGGGCAACACAGAGACAGACAACCATTCACACACACTCATACCTATGGTCAAACTCCAGACAGAATGGCACCCATGACCAGCCTGGGGATTGAACCAAGGACCTTCTTGCTGTGAGGCTAACCACTGCATCACAGTGACACCCTTTTCCCAAAATTAGTCAAAAGAAATTCCCTGAGAAATATTATTTAGTAGTGCTAACACTAATTTTGAGGAGTCAAAACAAGGGATCCATGATGATGTTTAATCATACCTATTTATTAGAGCTTTTTTTCCAACTGAGAGAGTTGTAGCTTGGACATATATTTTAAACCGGTATTTGAGTATCCATTTATTATACACTGAAAGAAAATGTTTGTGAACAGTTACATTTGTGTCAATTTTCCACATTTTTAAGATGATAAAATAAATATGAATTATGTGTAAGTTATAATTTACTTTACTAAGCAGATGTAGTCCCATTATCTTCATTTTTAATGTTTTATCAGCTTTCGCCAACAAGTCCCACATCCGTGCAGCCCAGGTTAATATATGATTTATTTGTTTGTTCCTGCACTGATATTACTTTCAGCATAATGCCTTAAATGTGATCTCAACCTCATTGGTTTTGGTTCTGAAAAGGCTTGTAAATTGTTAGTGAAAAATGTCTAAGTGGATTTACTAATGCTAATGAGAGAACCTAAAACATGAGAGATAGCTGCTATCATTTTTGTCATTTGCTTGATCTCTAAGACTTTGCATTACCACGTCTTTTTAGCAGTTCAGCGTTGCACTTAAAATCTATTGGATGGCAAATGCACTTCATGGACTTGTGAGGGTACTGTATCTGTATGTATGGTACTGTAGATATGTATATACTAAGGTAAGATCTAATTGACTGAGGCATTTTAAAATATGAGACTTGCACATACATTAACAGCTGATGATGATGATGATGATGATGATGATAAAGCTTTACTTGTCAGTACACTTTTACATGCACCAAAAAACAGACCCTTCCGACCATATAGACAGGTCAGACAAGAGGCAGCAGGAAATATGAAATTATAAGGCAATATGAGGAAAGAGAGGGAGAAAGCGTTATCACTCAGCAGACAACCATTTCTTTGAGTTTAAAATGTTCTACAAAAGAAAGCCATACCAATCTCAGAGGAATACAATTTATACCAATTAAATTAATTTAAAAATAAATTAAGCACTCAAGTAGCGCTAGTCGAGAAAATAAAAGGCAAAGAATCAGAATCAGAAAAAGATTTTTGAGGAAAGTTTTTGCCAGTTTCAACAACAGGTTAAGTCGTGGTCCGTGATAGGAAACATAATAATACCTACACTTTTCTCATTTACCACTACCTAAGTTACACACTATAATAATACCTTGCCAAATTTTATTTGTAATAAATATAAATATGTAATTAGTCTCTTAGATACTCCTTGGAGAGGTGCATTTTGAAGTGTCGTTTCTGATAACAAGAAGACATTAGCAAGACTTAAGACGCGGAATGCAGTCCGTACGCAGTCACTATCACGTGTTCCTTTATTTCGCACAGTTTTCAAGATTGTTAAGGATGTTTGAAAGTGAGCTACACTAAACATGTGATTTTTACCTAACGCAGCGTGTAGTTCTCCACTCAATTAAGGGACTTATGTCACTATGTTGTTAATGGTAATTATCTATCTAGTTTTAAAAGTATAGTTTATTCTAGTTTAGACCAATTTAAAATCTGTTTTAATAGCTTCATTGCCAAATGCCAATCCCAGATTGGACAATGCAGAGACCGCAGCGCAGGTGCCCAAATCTACAAATGAACAAAGCTACGACGATTACACCCATTTGAAGACTGCTATCAGGCTGTAACATCAGATTGCTTTTTCTTATCTGCGTGTAAGATGCAAGACTTGTAAAACTGTAAATTGCAACTTGAACTATCAAATAAGACACAAAGAACTGTTTCGTTTAATTTACTGTTTAATTTCTTTAAATGTTTTTTCTTCCAAATCCAAAAATGACTAAAACTATGGTATTGAAAGCGTTTATTACACATGTTGTCCAAACTTGTTAAACCATCAGAAATCAAACTAGCCTAAAATGTGACCATTAAAACAGATTAAATGTATTACACACTAATGTCTTGTTTAAATGGTTCTTGCATTAATTCTGGGTTGTACACTTTCTTTTTTCCGCATATTTGCTAAAATTCCTGTGGATCAAAGATATGTTTCAGCTGCTTTTCTACTATAGAAGAAATGTCTAATTCATAATTTACAGTATGACACAGAAAAAATATATTGTTGTTCAGTTAGCATTTTTATTAAATTATTAGTTCATTTCTTCATCTTTAGGGACAAAAACAAAGAAAAACAAAAACAAATATATAAATACAAAACCCACCACTGACATCAACTGCATTCATGGCTTGTACTCCACATTGACTCTATTAACGTGTCTTCATGAACTGAAAAGTCAATTGTTAGTTATTTTCATAAAATTTCAGATTTAAACAATTATTATCACAGGTTCTAAATAAAGGAAAGTGGTTAAAAATTTGGAATACATTTGTTGCAGGTTAAGTGTTAAGGTTAAGTGTTTAAACATTTACATTGCTTGCTCTTTCTGTTCTCTGTCTGATTAGATGCAAATTCTCTCTAAGTAATGACTGTATGACAGCCAAAGAAGAACGAAGTCTTATTTGCATTTCAGATATCTTTACTTTTACTTTGTTGACATTGGGTGGGGTGTGCGGCTTCAATGCAAATCAAATAGGTGTGTGTCGCCACCATCAACTGGTGACTTTAATACAGCACAAACAGAGCATAAATAACCATTCTTTATTTCAGTGCCGTTAGTATAATAAACAATACATACACAAACACGCAGTGGACGACATGTGAAGGTACGTATGTCTTAACTCACAACAAGTAACACAACCAATGTAAAATGGAC
The DNA here is from genome assembly GCA_037576955.1 of Lepidarchus adonis. Taxonomy (NCBI): domain Eukaryota; kingdom Metazoa; phylum Chordata; class Actinopteri; order Characiformes; family Lepidarchidae; genus Lepidarchus; species Lepidarchus adonis. The sequence continues at coordinate 14,100 of JBBIGC010137192.1, forward strand.
TTTGTTTTACTGCGCCCTGTTCAAAGTACAAGTCCTGCTGTGTTTTAAAGGTGTGGCACTAAATAACAAACAGATGAATAAAATTCCTCATTGCTAAATCACGTTAGGTCACATAAATTATTTAACAGAAAAACATAATAGAAAGCATGTGCCAAATGATTGCACACAAGTAAAATATATCAACATGTTTGCTGTCTTTTAATGCTGCTTTTATTGGAAAGGTGTCTGGTCATTAATATGCAACTACTTTTGAAACATATGATTTAAGAAATATTATAGCACATATTTTAAATGTAATACAATTACATCAGCAATTTAAAAAGTCAGTATTTTCAACTCAGAGCGGCACTGCACTGTGTACACTTGAAATTTAACAGGAGTTACACCTCTATGGTCAGGTGACCTGTCTTCCTCCAAAAGTGTGGAAGGCAGCAGCTTAGACAAGTACAAGTGGGAGCTGCTCAGGACAGCACCAGAGGAAATACGCACACGTTTTCAGCACTGTAGGGAACTCAGATAACTTTCTGCTTTGGCATGTCGATTAGTCGGGAAAACTGGTCAGCTTTGTCCACGTAAGTTTAAATTGTAATGACTAATGTTCTTATACTTATTTTATTGCTTAACACTTTATGGGTGTTTTAATACTTTGAAGCCTTAACCAATGAGCAGATAACATTTGGTGTCAAGTCTTTCATACTGTTGTCATGTCCACTGGTCAGGAAGAAACACTGCAATTATGCAGTTCAAATTTTTATTAGTACACTCCTACTGACAAAAAATGATCAGTGTCAATAAGAAACTATAATGTAAAGTTATGAATAACAGTATCAATACAGCAGTCATTTGGACAACTGTAACTAAGATCAGAAGTCTAATAGCTCCTTATCAATCATAGTTAAACCCTTATACTCAAAGGACCCACTTCTATTTTGTATAACTATCTAAATATTAGTTTCATATTAATTATTAATGAATGAATTAATTAATTGAGAGCAGTAGGTAGTAAGGTTGTAAAATTGTTACATATAAGCACATAGAAGAACTTAAATAAGTGCAATTTACAATAAAACAAATCTTTCATTGTATTATTATACCTTTTTGTTAGATTTTTTTTAGACTAATTTATTATTATTGTAGTTGTTGTATTCTCAAATATCTTTAATTATGTGTGTTTAGGCTGGCTCAACAATGGGTAATGGGAGATGAGGAGGAAGTGGAAAGAGAGCGGAGGAGGAAAACAAAGAGCTTCATCAGTGATGCGGACAGAGAAATATTCAGCGATGAATACGAACCACAGAACACTAGGTGAAAAGAGGCTGAAAATAGTAGAGAGAAGTTTCAGTCTGTTATCTGTTTATTTCCATGTCATTCCTTTCATCAAATATTATATGACTTTCAGATCCTTATGTAAATGCTGTTTGAACTGACAAAGTAGCTTAAATGTTTTTGCAGGAAGAGCTAGAGTTAACAGAGTAGAACAGTTTTATGCCATAAAGGTCAGAGATGGACGTAATAGTTCAAAAGCAGATGCGTGTTGCCACAACATTGTGTAACATTCAAAAATTGATTGCCAGCCATTTATTTATCTTGAAAGTAATAATCTGAATTAGTAGCATTCATACTGTTTTAATATGATTTTTTTCAAAATTAATATAGTCTGATAAATGGGTTTGCTATTTGTCCCAGAGATTATAGACTTTATGCAGCTACAAGAAGTAAGGACTCTCCCACACATCAGAGAAAAACAGTTCCCTGTCCACTCCATATTCATTCTAATATTTACATATTTAATATATTGAATATATGGTTGCTGTCATGGTTGTTTTTGTTTATTTTTATTATACATTCTATGTGACATAGAAGTCACAGGTTAAGGCAAATTAAGAAATTAACATACTTTTACTTACTATACTTTTATAAATCTTATAGGACAATTTAGGACTGAGGACACACTACAAAATAAAATCAGTAGTCATTTCAGTTATTCAGCAGTCATTTATTAATCCATCATCCATAATCCACCTAATCTATTTCTGGAACATATCAAACTACTACTAAACTACTACTGTGGTACAAACTACTATTTCACATTGTTTGCTAATTTTCAATGCTTGGACATTTAGCTTTAGCTCTCTTTAGCTCTCTGCCTGATTATAACTATAGTTAGGTAGCAAACCTGTGCTCATTCTCCCTCTCTCTCTCTCCCTCAATATCTCGGTCACTCTTTTTCTCTCGCTTCCTCTTTTCATCTCTGTTCTACTCACATAAAATCAGAATCAGAATCAGAAAAACTTTATTGTCCTTAAGCAATTTCCTTAGGGACAATAAAGTTTTTCTGATTCTGATTCTGATTACACATCTTATCTCAAGTTCTAACCACTAGGCCACCACCGCCCCAATAAACAGAGTACGAACGCAGTGCCCCACTACCAGAAATTTTGTAGTCGAGAGTCCCACATAAGTGCAATGGCCAAGCCTCACCTTGGGTGAACCACCTTCGTGATCATGGTGTCGCCCCTGCCAGGTAAGTATCTTTGACTATGTCTTGGAAGTAGTCATTATATATAGAGCAGTTTTTTGTAATAATTGTCTGATCTCTCTTGTTACTACCCCTGTGTAGTGTCTGTTTATTAATCCTCATCTGTTCATGTTCTGTTATGTTGGTTTTACCCAGTGAAGTCAAGTTTGTTTTTTAAAGTTAACATTTTCATCATTCTTTCTAAATAAATTCCACTGTTGTAGTCTGCATCTACTTCCAAGCCTTAATTGTTACAAGTTCTTAATACAGTGTATTGCCCCCTTTAACATCAATGACAGCTTGAAGTCTTTTGTGGTAGTTGTGGATGAGGCTTTTTATCTTCTCAGATGGTAAAGCTGCCCATTCTTGCTGCAAAAAGCCTCCAGTTTCTGTAAATTCTTGGGCTGTGTTGAATGAACTGCACGCCTGAGGATCTCCCCAGAGTGACTCAATGATATTGAGGTCAGGAGCCTGAGATGGTCACTCCAGAACCTTCACTTTATTTTGCTGTAGCCAATGACAAGTTGACTTGGCCTTGTGTTCTGGATCATTGTCATGTTCGAATGTCCAAGTACATCCCATGCACAGCTTCTGGGCTGATGAGTGCAATTTTTTGATAACTACTTTATTCATCTTGCCATCAATTCTGACCAAATTTCCTGTGCCTTTGTTGCCCACACATCCCCAAAACATCAGTGATCCACCACCGTGTTTCACAGTAAGAATGGTGTTCCTTTCATCATACTGTAGGCCTTGTTGACTCCTCTCCAAATGTACCGTTTATGGACAAAAAGTTAACATTTAGTCTTATCACTTTGTGCCAGAAGGTTTGAGGCTTGTCTCTGTGCTGTCTGGCATATTTTAAGTAGGATATTTTGTGGCATTAGCATAGTAATGGCTTTCTTCTGGCAACTCGACCATACAGTTGCCAAGACCATCTTTCTTCAAGTGCCTCCTTATTGTGCATCTTGAAACAGCTATCCTGTATTTCACCTGAAGTTATTTGTGGGTTTTTCTTTGCATACCGACCAATTTTCCTGCCAGTTCTGACTGAAATTTTCTACCTGACCATGGTTTGGTTTTAACAGAGCCCCTAATTTTCCACTTCATAATAGGAGTCTGAACAATTCTTATTGGCATTCTCAAATATTTGATATGTTCTTATTTCCCTTTTCTTGTTTATTGAGTTAAACTACTTTTTTCCCGCAAATCCTTTGACAATTCTTTTCCTGTCCACATGACTTAGAATCCAGCACTGGATGAAGAATGCAAGGGTCTGTCAGGAGTCCAGAAACTCATTGACCTTTTATGCACACCCACTAATTACAAGCAAACAAATCATAGATGATGATGGTTACCTTTAATAGCCATTTAAACCTGTTTGTGTCAAGTTGTGTACATGTTATGAGGTCAAATCACCAGTGTATGTAAACTTTTGATCAGGATCATTTGGGTAGTTTGTGTTGTGATTATGATTTTAAAACCGTAAACACAGTTAATTGATAATAAATGTCTTCAGCCAACCACTAACCATGAGTGAAAGAAAAATGTTATTCTCTGACAAATGGCCAAGAAATCATAAATTCTGTCATGGTATTTAAACTTATGAGCACAACTGTACATACTATGCTATAGATCTGCTTTTGGATCTATCATAACTGTACATTTAAATAAAATATTGGCCTAGATAATGAATTCATAAGTAGCCTTACTTACCAGTGAATAGTTAAAACTTCTTACAAATTTATAATGACAAACAAGCTACAGTATCTACCAATCATTTGATTACTCGATTAGTCTTTCAAGCTGAACAGAAAATGAAAGTGTGTGGTTAGAACCGGTTGTAAACGTAGCTTCTTTCAATAAATGGTGAAATGAGAGTCAGTTAGCTTCAAACTGCAAGTGATACAGTAGCAGTCAGACATCAGCTGTATCCAGTGCCTACACTTGACTAGTTATAAGAAGCACCTGCAAAAGGAAAAAGATGAAGGTGAAAAGGCAGTGGAAGAGGAGATATCTCCTGTTGCTGTATCTATAGTTGAGTTAGGAGATGAGAGTGACACTGATATAAGAGCTCAGGTTGGTGAAATGGAGGACTTTTTAGCTAGCTAGCTTGTGTAACTCAGTGGTTCTCAATCATGTTTGAGACAAGGCACACCATTTATGAAGGCAAGCATTAAAGACACACTTTTAAATATGATTATAGCGCACTTTTACAAATGTTAATAGCATACTTTTACACCTGATATATAGCTATGTTAAAATAATACATTAATAAACATCAAGGCTCATTTTTAGAGTTTAACTGCTGATGCATCTGAATGAATACTCATATTGCATTAATTTAATCTATTTTGATTTCATGTTGAGAAAGCCACACATGACTGGAAAATTTTGGTAAAGCATTGTTTCACGTCCTATATTCATTTTACTCCAGTTTAACTTGACATTGGTGCAGTTAGATGAATATCTAAAGATTTCCAATCTACCAAGGTGGTACCAACACTGAGAACCATCATCGTCATAGAGTGTATGCTGCCTTAATTTAGTATTAATCATTTTCTTGTACCATATTTTTTATTGTTCAGTAAAATATTTTGTATCTGGTTGTAACAGATAAGTATACAAAATCACTAATTTTGCAACTTTGTCCTCATTGTGATTCTGTACCCTAAGTGAGAGTTCAGCTCCTGAAGATGGTGACTCTGGTTGTAAAGGGCTGGAACAGCTGCAGATTGACTTTGTGGAGATGCTACGCATGCGAGATGAACACAGGAGGAGGAGACATGTGGAAACACTGAGCAGGCAAAGGCAAGAGGAGAAAGTTGCAGGTGAGGTCAGGCAAGAGGAAGAAGCTCAGGTGGAGGTGCTGGGAGACACAGAGGATGACAACATGAAGCACTGTATGGATATCTCCTCTCCTCCAGTGTCTTCTGTAGACTTTACTCACAACCCGACATCAGCAAGAGACAAGCAGGTGCTCTTATTGGATCAGGTAAATTATTATTAATGGTTAATCATTGGACCCAATACCCTTTAATTTAAAGTGTTTAGAGCAAGCAAGGATGAGAAAGTATATTTTTTATTATTAACTAGTGGACCTCAAACTAAAAATACATTAATTGAGAGTTATTAGCTGCTGATCATTCATATTTAAAAACCTAAGATTTTTAATAGACAATTTAGAATTTGTATATTCATAAAGAACTCTTTGAATTCAACATATTTTTAGAACAATTGAACTGCCTGTCATATGACCTGGTGTCAGAGATCTATGAGGTCATAACATCCATTAAGCTTTATTACTACCTGAAGACAGATTAATCATCTACAGCCTTAACAGGAACTTTTGCAGGAGACTTAAATAACCTCAAATTCCCTTCCCTCCCATTTACAATAAACACACTCTTCAAACATGTGTTATATTGTACTGTTCAATATTTATATTTGATAAAACAGTAATTTGAATAATGACCTACAGAAGAAGTACATACCAATTGCAATTGCTGTAAGAAATTTCAGTTCTACTTAAGTGTTGTCGTATCAACAAAACACTTCTACAACCTTTGTTCACTGAAATATTCTATAACGTGATGCCTTTTTTCTTTTCTTTTGAATAGAAGGGAAATAGAAACACTGATTACGATTCGACTGCACCCACCTCAACTGAGCCATTGCAAAAATTTGTTAGGTAAGTTTACATGTTGATATGAAAATATATAACCACTGAAGTGTAGTTTATTAAAAGGCTGTAGACAATTTTGTTTAGATAATACCTGGAAGACAACCATTTACCCTGCTTGACATGTTTTGCTTTTGTTTTCTCGAATCAGCTCTGTCTCCATCTCTTTTGACAAGAGTGCTACCAAGACAAAAGTAAAATCTCCTCTCAGGTCTACATCCTATCAGGTATTAGAAACAAATATTATGTTAGAGAAGAAGGTGTCTAAGAGTAGTTTTCCTTTCTGTCCGTCTCTGCATTTGGATCCAAATCTAAATTCCGTGCTGGTTCTCCCACCAGCACATTACAATAATAATAATAATAATAATAATAATAATAATAATAATAACAATAACAACAACAACAACAACAACAACAACAATAATAATAATAATAATAATAATAATAATAATAATAATAATAATAATAATAATAATAATAATAATAATATAAGAATTTTAATAACACACATTGGAACTGTATTAAACTTGTTTCCAAATACAAGGTATACCCTGTCAGCATTTCAGCATTGTGTGTGTTTTTATGTGTAGGAAAATCAGAATGGATCAGCATGCAGTTTTGAACCTACAGACAAACTTGCATTTACACGGCAAAGTTCCAGGACCATGTCCTTCAGGGTAATAAATCTACTAAATAAAGTGAACATGTCAGAAAACATTGTTGGCATGGTTGGGTGATGAAATGATGCAAAACGTTATGTGTATTAAAGTAGCCTGAAACTGTATTTCATTGATAGATGCTAAAGAAGAAAGAGGAAGAAAGCATGCCATTACAAAGGAGGTATGCACTACAACATAAATAACACACATAGTTTTGTTAAATGTCTTTGTAGAATTATACATTTGTTCTGTTTTTTGAGGCTATTAAATATTACAGCATTACATACAACCCAAATTCCAAAAAAGCTGGTTGTCTATGTAAAATGTAAATAAAAACAGAATGAAATGATTTACAAATAACCCATGTTTTATGTGGAAATCTGATAGCAGCAACACATCTAAAAATTGGGATGAAGAAACAAAGAGCTGTAAAAGTATGTGGTATTAAAAATATTTGCAACTAATTATGTTAACTGGCAACAGGTCAGTAACATATTTGAGTATTAAAACAGCATTTATAGACAGAGGCTATAATGAACAAGGCTGAAAATTAATATTGGATGCAGGTGATCTTTGGGTCGTCAAAGGGAATGCATTGCAAATAGCCATAATTATTATGAAAGTCTGTACCTCAGTTTAAACATTTAATATGTTCAGTTGTGAAGAAAATATTGTTTATTGTTGCATTCTGATTATGCTTAAATTTTACACATCATTTTTTAAGAATTGGGGTTGTAAATATAGAAGTATTGTATTGTAGCGTACTTGAGAGGGAAACCCCAAGCCACTACGAGTGAAGCTCAAACACAAGGGTTGGATGCAAAATGGACAACATCCAATACCCTTTATTTACCAGCCTTGAAAAAGACCTAAAAAAACCCATGCACCCTCTTGTTTCAGAGCAGCACATAACAACCCCTGGTGAGCTTAATCTACTCAGTGCGGTTCCGGTCACCATATCAGAATTGACACTCTTCTCGTTCATGGTGACCGAGCCACACTGACCAGACAAACCCACAAACTCAAGACACACAATGACCCACACATCTCCCCAAACAATCTTCCCCGCTAACCACAGCCCTTAAACCCACAATACACGAACCCCAACACAAACAA
>JBBIGC010137207.1:0-22069 GCA_037576955.1 Lepidarchus adonis
GTCTTTATGGTTATTAAACCAAGTTGATTTCACTTCTCGAGTCTGCGAATACTTCTGGCAACCAGTTAAGCCTCACATTTACACCAGTAGCACCAAGATGGCTACACCTTATACATTCATTTAACAGCTCTAAACTCAACAAAGCCCAGACAAACGTACTTAGAAATAATATTAAAAAACAAGAACATATTTCTATCTGTGACACTACTTTTATGACATTTCTAAAAGACAAAAGTCTGCCTAAAGAAAAAGAACACCTCTGACTTAGATAATGGCTCTCTTCTCTCTATTTGACCTACCACTGCTAAATAACTTTATACATAACCCAAACAACACCACAAATCACCTCTGCAGATATAAAAACACTGATCATTTTATCATGTGCTGTGTAACACAGTAATGTGATACAAATATAAGAATTACACTCTCCCTGTCAATTCTTGTGTGTTATAACATTTCCAAGCTGTGATGAGGCAAACTGCCTAATTTCTGCTGCTATGGACGCCATTATATTAGTCAACACTGGCCTCGTTAGTCAGATCATGAATAAATGTGTGATCATCGTCAGTGGATTACTTTAATCAACACAATGAGAAACATGACAAAGCTTCACTCTGATTAAAATGACGAGGTTTCATCTATTCTCCACTGAGGTCAAACATTATGCACTTTTATATTCTGAATTATCATACACCACACCATCCATTCTGAGAATTAAATCTGACTTGTTACCCTTTAACACACAGCCACAGTATATCTGTCAGACACTTTTTTATAGGAGAGATTTAAAAGCTGCCCTGCAAACACAGTGATGGAAAATGTAGACATTTCACTTGCCTAAAAGCTTGCTGAACTAACAGCATCATGGGAAAAACAGGTTTAGTGCTGGCAGGTTGATTACCAGTCAAATACATTTCTGCTGTGAAAATTAGTCACACTGGAGAATTGCATTACTCTTAACATCTGAACAGCACAGGAAATCATCCTTTTGAACAACTGCCCTACTTCCTTTGTAAAATGATTTATTTTTTCTGTTTAGTCACTCTGTGTTTGTGTAGATGACATCTGCATGCCACAGTATAGGTTTTCAAACAAGAACAATGATCTGAAGAGAAATCTTATGTTTATTTGAATGTTTATCTTGAGAGAAAAGACCTTCAGTGTTTGTCTGTTATTGAGGGTGGTATTGAGTATTGATATTTTTCAAAATATTGTATTAAAAGTGTAAATGTAATTTTAATTCTGTGCTACACTAAATTCACTGAAACTAATTATATTTTTAATGAAATATTCAGATGATTGGCATTCTTGAAGTACTTCTGACAGGCAGATTCTGATTTTCACATGATGAGTGGTGATAGATAGAGTTCAAGTGTAAAGTGTAAGGCAAAATCTGTGATATGGTCTAAGAATAATTCATCAGAAAAAGTCTGTAACTTCTGTGAGATGTCATCTAATGTCTGTTGAAAACGTTTTGTTGTCACTGCATCAGCACATATACATTGTTATTTTTAACATGAAAGGTCCATCTACTAGATAACTGCTCATAACCTGGTGTCTGACCATATGTTCTGGGAAATACAGTAAACACCTTTTCATTTATACAGGCAATGACCTTAGACTCAACAGGCAAATTACTTGGATATGTCAAAGCAGAAAAATACTATTCCATATTATTAGTATTATTACTCACACATGGGATATTGCGAGAGATAAAAGCTAAGGTTAATGCTCTTAAAATAATTTCAACCTATCTGCACTAATGACTGACTGATTTGGGTAGATCACAACGCTGACAGCATGTCCTTAGTCTCAGGAAGTGAAGTAGCGCGACAGGGAAGGGAGGACCCTTCCTGCCTTTTGTGAGCCTTTAAAAAGCATGAGGAAGAATTGTGGGAAATCTGTCTTACGGTCTTGTGATGTCTGGAATGCTATTCTAAAACATGCTAATGCAGTCACAACATCCCATATGAGTGCAAACACATACAATATATAAAAAAACCTAAAAATGGATAAAAGTCACTGACCTCAGCCGCTCCTCTTCAGACTTACGCAGCCTCATGTCTCTCTGCACTACATGTAGCACATGCTCTGCCTCTTCCTCCGTCAGATTAGACAGGTCTAGCTTGCGCCCCATTACTCAGATCTTCACAGCTGATCGGCCACGTGTCTTCGTTTATGTCTGGATGAGAAATTATGTTATTTTCACTTTCAGTTCATTTATGTACATTTGCCGTCTATACCATGTTCCATATATACACCCTGCCTTGATACTAGACTTCATATTTTACTTTCCAATTTCAACTTAAGTCTTTCCCTATGGGCCTCCAAATAACTGAAGGTACAAAAATGCTGTGCTGTATCTTCAAAGGTATACTTACATATTTTCTGGGAAATAAAATACACCTGTCCTATAGCTTTTAATCTGACAGAATAATGACTGGAATGAATAGAAACTTGGAAACAATCCAAAAATCCTCTCCCATGCTGAGGCCCTTCCATGAAAAACAGAAATGCACCAGCAAGGTCCATCAGGTGCATAATGATGCAAAAATCTGCTTTTGATCTGCCTCATGTTTGAGGGTCGAACAGTTTCAACACATCAGCCACAGTGGATTTTGCTTGGACTGGAACCAAATACTTAAAGCTGTACCAGAGGATGGAGGGGAGGGGGGGGGGGCTTCCTGCATAACACTCTTAAAGCTGCTGGCACCAGTGTGTACTGATAGGGTGCTGGCTTTTCTCTTGCACTGGCAGCCTGATAGGCACAGCATCTGTTGAGCCAACAGTGTGAGCAAACACAAAAACCCTCTTGTCCTTGAGGTACGATGGCAGTGGGTGAAGCCAGCCTGTGTGACAGGTTAAGTGGCTTCCTCTCAGACAGAGGGCACGACTGCCAGCGTTTAAACACCCAGCAGCGTCCTGGACTGGCTGCTTTAATGTGGCTCTTTAAATGGGTTTAAACAGACCTAAAAGCATCTATGGATAAAAGAATAAAACTGTACACTTCACAAGCTTCACATAATAACGTAGTTATGTGAATTTGTAATTACATAATCACCTGACCTACAATGTACTTCGACATCAGGATGAGTGACAGACTTAAAATTATATCACCACATCTCATGATAATGTTGTGGTAATAATATGAAAATGAGCTTTTTAGTGTTTTTTTTGGCCACACACTCCAAAGCTTGATCCAGAACAGGAAAACTTAATCCTGACCATCGCATACTAAAGCAGACGTCTTCAGATCTGGAGCCTGAATGTGGATTCTGCTCCTGGATCTTGTAAAAACCAGTAGAATAGACTGGCCACCTGGAGTCATACATTAATATCTTACTTGAAAATTTATTTTATTCCTCATTTTATTGCATACTTCGCTTTCTACGCTCTCTTTATTTGTTATATATAAATGAACTTGCATTGCCTGCTGAGGATTAAACAATGTAGGATCCTGGATTCAGGTTGTAGATGTGAACACCTCTGCACTAAACTACTGTATATCTTTTAATAATAGCCAGTCTCTCGCTTCCAATAAACACCGGGTATGAAAAGATGTCATAACAAATAGACCCCCCAAACCCCCCAACTTTCATGGGCACGCGCCTCAAAGCTTTCACTTTCTACCTTCGTGTTTTAACAAAATTTATTCTCTAAAAGATATGAAACGGCTTAAAACAAACCTCTGATCTCTGAAGACAGTTACATGAGTGCAATGTGCATAATTACTCATTTCTGTCGCGATATCTGAGGGTTATTGACGGATATTAAGCGGCTCTGTTTAAACTTATCGCTGCATTCAGTGCTTAAGCACTCCCACAATAACAGCAGCATCACACACAAGTATCACTGCCGAACAGCCAGAGGGATGATTTTAGTAGTGATCTTTTGTCAAAATAAATGTGAAGAAGCTGCATGACATTTTGTGGCTGTAAATAATGTAATAAATGTCTCTATTAAACGCTGTGCCGTCTGAACTTTTTTTTCAATAAACGCGGGCTTCTATTGGAAGATGAATGGTACATAGTGAAAGTTACCATTGGGAACACACCCCAAAAACAAAATGTGACCATTAACCCATGCGCATGTGCAGCGGAGATCCACAGCACTCAGGGAGCAGTGTAGTGGGACGAAACCTTGCTCAAGGGTTCCTCAGTGGAACCTCCAACCAAGGTCCTAACCACCAGACCACTGCTGCCCACAACAAAACACAAATTACAATTCAGAACACCAATGCTCACAGGATTCAGAGCAAAACCCCTTAAAACAAACTGAAATCTGGTAAAAAAAAAAAAAAAAAAAAAAAAAAAAAAAAAAGGTTTCCCCTGTAAAATGTGTAAATAATGATTAAATAGTGTAAATGTGTGAGAGGGTGAGGTGCATGATCAGCATTATGGTGAGAATCGTGATATGATCAATTCTGTAGGAGTAATATATCGTGTACGATATGAAATTATTACACAGTCCTACGTCATCCCTTTACCTGCAGCTGCTGTAGCGCTGAACGGTTCTTCAAGAGGGAAAAAACACTTTAACGCACTTTACGGAATTACATGAGCAACACTGGCGTCTATATTCAAGCTAAACCGAATAAAAAGCTGAACTTACTTGTGTGTATAGTGTTAAAAGAAGACCTGACTGAAAGTAAGCCCGAGTCTGACCGGTGAGCTGATCCCGCCTCTCGCCGGCGTCGCTTTGCTTCAGCTCGGCTTAGTCACTGCCACCACTGCCAGACACTGCAACGTCACGACCGGCGAGAGGAGAGCTTTACAACACGACCTGCATCATTCCTGTGACGAAGCGGCGGAAACCGTGTCCTGCTTTTCCACAGAAGACGAGGAACTAACGGTACGCGCCTCGCGCCTCCCATTCCCGCCAAACGCACGAGCGCGACTCGCGAGACGCCACCTGAGCATACAAGCTGCATGTTATCCAATAAGAACCCCCGCGCGCTCTGAGGCAGCGGGTTTAATTATGCCTACATATTCACAAGTCCTTATTGTCCTGCGTTTACTGATTTTTGTCCTTATCTTTCCAAATTTGTGGAGGTACCTTGACCCACGACAAGAGAAGAATCGGGAATCAATTCACTGAGAGGTTCGAATCAGTGTAGAGAGTCGATTTCAATAATTCACGGAATCACACATGCACCTTAGTTTACCGAGAATTGGATCCGAGAAACGAATCTGATATAAATATTCGATTAAGCTCCTTTAATTTATTTATTTGTAACAATTTTAAAAATATGAAATGCAAAGTTCTGCATCACGAGAATCTCTCCGCTTTGAGATTCATTGTTGAACCTTTAAGAAAATAATGGTGTGATTTTTGCAAAGAAGATTATTGTATCCATCCATTTCAGGCAAGAAAGATAGTGACAGTGTGAACATATATTAGAAATTAAACAATTGAATTAGAAATGTAATTACAAAATTTACATTTAAACTAGAAGATAAAATAGAAATGTTAAAATTGAATTTGAAAGTAGAAATTGAAATAATAATAATAATAATAATTAGAATTAGAAATTAGAAAGTGAATTAGAAATTTGTGAAAGTGATGGTTTAGTCTCTGTCCCTAGCTGCATCACTGTCTGGTGTGAAAACTGCAATATTTCTTTAACAGAATGCAGCAGATAATGAGACCAGCTGAGAAGTTCATCAGTGTTTTTCCTTTCCCACCGAGAGAAATCTACAAACCCGTCTTCACATTTCTCATACTACACTCTGGACTTTAAACATCACCTCCCTCCACTATGTAATTTACCATTTACTGTTTAAATCTACACTGATGCTCGTGAAATACATGATCTGCCACTTTATAAACCAACCAGTTATATGATAACTTATCATGTTCTAGTGCAACATCAGACTTTAGGAAAAGTCTTACATCCCTTTCCCACTTCACTGTTATTCGTCACATGTCTTGTCTACATATGGTGGGTCAGTCTCATCTTGCACTCTGTCCATGAAAAAATGTCTCATCTCACTATGCAAGGCTCTAACCATTAGTCCACCACTGGCCATAGGATTTCAGTGACCCCTCAGACACATAGGATAATATTGCCGCATCCTAGGATAAAGATGATCAGTCAGAATAAATTTGGATTTATTTGCAGTAAACCTTCCATCTAAGGAGAGAAGTCGACCCAAACTATACCAGCTTAATGCTCCACACAAAGTAGAGCAACAGGCCTCATCACTGCATGGGTCATTAGGCCCACACCGTTGTCTTGATGTGTGAGATGGGTGCACTTACCTCCTTTTGGAGAATATGATGCTATATCTGTATACAGTATGGGTCATTGATCTTTTAAACGAGGGGTTAATGCACTACTGTCTGGTGAATCTAGGGTCACAAAACATGTTAGGCCCTGTGACCCCATATAAGGCTGACTCACTGCAATTATTTAATTATGCGCAGGGCCTCAAGGTCTGCCCTGCCTTAAACAAAATGTCATGCTGCCTGCCATCAAGGTCAAAGGGTCTTCATCACCCGAATTTACGCTCCAAAATCTCTGAACCACCCAGACTCTGTGACATTAAAGCTGGCTAAAACTGGTTGAAACTGGTTAGATGGGTGACAAAACACCCACTAGATCTAAATACTATAAAACTCCCGAAGACCATCAGTTAGTGTGCTCAGAGATCTTCAATGCTAAATGAAACTCTGTGCTCCACGCTTCTTTCTGCTTAACCTTCTCTTTTGGGGATCCACCTATAGGACAATCCCTCTTCCACAAACGTTTACTGTGCTTTGTAATGTTTCTCTCTTTCTTAAATAAAACCTTTTAATTAGTTAGCGGCATTAGTGAACCTTAGTTAGGTGACCTGACCTCTTCTTGAAGAACATTTACACTTACAACATCAAGTCGGTAGGTGTGGTCTAATGTTGTTGCAGACATTCTGTACAGGCTCAAAAAGAAAGATAAAGCAATTAAAAAAATAAACGTCTAATAGAAGGATATAAAAGGGTAACAAAATCAGTATAAAACAAATTGTAGAGAAACTTAAATGGCATCAGGCACCAAGGATCTCAGTGTTTAGAACAAAAAAAATTATTTACAATTCAAAACATCCAGTGACATTTTTCAAAGCTTTAAACATAATGTTAATAGTGGTTATGGATAAAACTTTTGGGGAAAAAAAATTCTGCCTTGCAATTCCCTGCATGTACTGTACATATCTACCAATAGTGTGTTTTCAGGACCAGTCCTTCTCTCAAATCTATCAACGTCTGGTTCCTAAAGCCACAATTCTGAAGACACTCTGACAGATTCTGATTTGACAAGTTTCTCTAGAGTGGGTCATTCTACATCAACCCCTCTGAATGAGATGAGATGAAATCCTGTTAATTTGGTTACCCAGATATTGTGAAAAACAGGTGGAATTTCTCATGTGACATCTAACCATGAGATATGTTTACTGTAAGACATTGTTTTTGAGTCAGGTAGGTGTAGTCAAATGAAAACTCAATGATCTGCAACCTCAGATTGCTTTGCAAAATAAATCCGGATGAGCTCTACTCCTCCGCTAAGCTGGGTCACATGCACGTCCAGTCAGCTGCTTCAGAGTGCCAAAGTACACACAGTCTCCCCTTATACTCACTCTCTCACTCCGCAATTCTTTATGAGCTAAAAGACATTCAAAGCATTGAAAACTAGGGTCATAAAAATACATTTAGCTCACAATTCACTTTCTAACACTGTGCTCACAATATAATATTCAATATAATATATAGCTCCAACAAAATTGCAATGAAGTAAAAAATACCAATCCACATGTGGCTGCAACATGACTGTTTTCATGTAGTTACCCAACCTACTAATGCCCATACTTCACTTACTAATAAGACTAGAGCTGTGTTATACAAGGCCATGGCCTTCTTTCATCCCAACATTCAGTGTGTTTTTGTTCATGTTTATATCACAAAGCAACAATTACAAGTATTTATTCAGTGTTTGATGCTGATTTCAGATCTGTTTTCACTTTTTTCCCCAGTGATGTCAGCGTTTTGTGTTAGGAGTAATGTGAGTTTACACTGTACTTGCATGTACAATGTATAAACATCAATGACGTTAACTGTTCAATACGATAATTGATACGCCAACGGTAATATCGATATTTAAATAAAAAACATTTACTGTTAATTTAACCTTCCGGCGTCGGTACTTCTTTTCTCCTCTGGGGGGCGCTGCTCAACTGAGTGCATGAGACTTGGGTGAAAGCTGAAGAACTTCCCAACCAGCCAGCAGACAGAATGCCCCAGCTACATTTAAATCTAAAGTCTGACTTTGGCTTTTAGAACATTGAAAGAACAGAGTGGATTTTTTTGTGAGAGCCGCATCTCTGCATGTGCTTTTCCCCCACATTAATACCGATGGATGACACTACAAGGGAACCATCAATATGAGTAAACACAACTCGCTGGAGCGCTTATTTAAAAAGGTGGAAAAACTCAGTATTCCAAGTGTGCAGAATTCAACATCCTCAACAATAATTTAGATCTGACAGGAGCAAAACGCTCCATAATTCATCTGGTATACACAGGGTTAAAATGAGTTGGCTGTAGCGGAAAGCATGTTTCATGGGAAGCATAAACTATAAAGTGACTGGGGTGGGTAAATATGGGAGTTGTAGTTTGGGTTGGTAGCACAGTTCTACTGCAACTTGCCAAGTGACAAAGCGGAACAGAGGTGAAGTCGAAGTATTGTAGCAGTTTCTCTGCATATACGGAAAAGTTAACAATAGCATTTTTGTTATTTAATTAATAACACACCTGTGTTTTTGTGATGTATTGTTATGTCATTGTGATGCAATACACTTGGCAAAAAAATCATATGTTGCATTGTTGGATCCTATCAAGGTTCCAAGTAGAGCTTCAACAGCTACAAGAAGAAATGGGAGTGAAACAAAACAATTTTTGAGAATGCAATTAATTGACAGCACTTAAACTGAAACAGTTTAAATTTATGACCACATGCCTTTAAAAGGTCAAATCTGTGCAAAATTGGATTCGTTGCCATTTTCTGTCAGGTTCACACTGTCATGATGTTCTTATGTCAAAGGCGAAAAAAATTCCCTTTTTGAAGGTGGTCGGGTTGTTGAACTGCATAAGCAGCTCTCTCAGCGCCATCGCTGCTGAGGATGAGAAGTGGAAAACCCCCAAAAAATTCACCAGCACTGAGCCGGAGGATCCAATAGGCTGTCCGTCAAGACTCTGGAGGGTCCTCGACCCAAATTAAGGCCGTTGCTGGTGCCGACCAGTGAGAGGATAGTACATCAGTGTTTAGATATTAGAAGTTTAACAGTGTTTAGATATTTTATCTCTTATTAAAGAACAGAACAGTCTAACCATTGTTTTCAAAGGTTGGGGCTGGTGGTGGCTTGACAACATTGTTGTTGTTGTTGGAGGCATGAGAATTATATAAAACTTAGTTTATAATTACTCTGGTCTGGTGCCCCCTACGGAACTTGGTGCCTTATGCACAGCGAGTAAGCAGATCTGCTCATCAAGGTTCAGAGGGAAAGCTGCATAGAGCCTGATAATCCTTTGAAATTGGCTGAAGACACTTAATCCCATCCCATTAAAAGAGGCTCCACACTGTGCACACATTGGCACTGAGTATTTTAATGTTTACAAAGAGTCTAAAGGAATCCTACTGTGAGCATACAGTTTGCCTGAGTTATGAGCTAAAGAAAAATGAGTACTTTCATTTCCAGTAAATGCACGGCTCAGTTAACCAGGTGAAAATGTTCACATCCGCAGAATCTTCATATATTTCTTAAAAAGACGTTGTAGGTTCATAGACCGTAGTAGATGTAGATCTTTGTGTTCGTCAACCTTGCTTCCTTCATCAGTGGTCAGTTTCTGCCAGCGGAGTCAGTCCTGGTTTTATTTTCTAGCAGTTGAGTACTGATTGGCTAGTCAACAGAACCAGAACACTATGTCCACTGCTAAACCTTAATATTTAATCAAATGTCTGACTACAGCTCTGATTGTAATCGCCTTTGATCGCATCTCGCAGTAGTACACAAGTAACGACTCATTGTTACAGATAAACTGCAGAGTAACCTCAGATCCAAGGCTTCAAAAATGCCTCTGCAACCTAGAAATCGTGGCTAAATTCTTAGTGTGGACAAGGCAATACAGAACTTAGAGGATGCGATGTGATGTCTTGCACAATTGTATGCAGGTAGATTTAATGTTATGGCTGATTCATACATGTCTCAATGTAAAGAATAATCTTTGAAGATTTTGTGCTGGCCTTATGAGGAAAGATCACAGATGATGGAGCAAAATGATATGTGCATTGTGGGAAATAAACATTATTACACGTCTGTGCCAGTAAATATCATCCAGTAATTTTCCTTTGATCCCTTTTCATGGGAAAACTGACAGAATGTTGATAAGAATGCAGCCAAGCTTGAACAACAGTTTAAGTATTCTGTGAGAAATGTGTGTGTATGTTTGTTTGTGGGTGTATTGCTGGTTCTGTCTCGGTCCAGCCTTCTGCATCTGGTAGTCATTAGGTGGACGAGTATAAAGGGGGCTCAGCATGTGTATTGGCTGTAGAGGGGCTTCACTATGGGAATGTTAACAGTGCTGGGGCTGCAGCTATGTCTGCTTGCCTTTGGTATTGGAGCTGAAATCTCTGATCAGTCCTTAGTTTCTGACACCGAGAGCCAAATGGAACAAAATAGCCAGGAAGTACTTCTGAATTTAGAGACTGGATATGGAGCTCTGCATCAGGCTGAGGTAAGCTCTTAACCTGGATTAGTAGAAATGAAGGAAATAGAACACAAAGCTCAGCTCATTTAGCCAAAGTGTTTCCTAACTTCAGAGGTGCTACTGGAAATAACTCTGATTTTTTCAGCTGCTTGTGGTTAACATGTAAAGGCAAATCACTGTTACTAAATAAGGCTTTATAATTGTACCCATTTACAACACAGCTGATTGGCTCACAATAACGAACTCTAACAAGGAAGCGCATAGTAATTATGTAATGGTTGTGGGTCAACATTTTCCAATTGCAAATGACAAAATTCCTACTTGTTTGTGAGTTCACCTCTGTTCATACATTGGTATCATCAACTTCCCTATTCATGTTAGTCTTCAAAATAATAATCAATATTTCGGAAAAACTCTTCATGTGGGATACAGGGCATTTTTAAAATCTTGAGAAATTCAGTCAGGTTTGTCCAACATTTTGATCAGTGACCAGAACAAAAAAAGAACTCTATAGGAGAAACAAAAGAGTTGTGTATATTAATGTAATAAACATTATTTTGGACCTTATCGATCAGACTTTTCATAATGAAATGTTGGCACAATGTAAACAGCAACTGGAATTTCTTATTATATTAAAAAATCAAGAAGAACAAACCTTTTAGATATTTGCACATATAATTAACTTTTCAGTTACTGCCTATGGAGAATGTTAGTTTATGCTCAACATGAGTGTGCAAAATGAAAGTCTTGTGCAGACTTGACGTGAGTGTTTGCTGGCAGGCTCCAGAACTCGGACTGGAAATGAAATTTCAGGCCCCGCAGGACTATGACATCATGCTGATGGTATGACAGCCACGTCCAAGCCTTATCTCTATAATGGACATTCTGTTTATCTTTAAATAAATGTAATAAACTTAATGCTGTCATGTGGTCTTTGCTTTGGAATAGACCCAGATGCTTGGCGTATTGTTTGTGCATGATTTCATGATATTACTGTGCGCCTGTTTTATTAGAAACACAGAGTAAGACGTTCAGAAAGGAAGAAGAAAAAGAAGAATCGAGTAGGGAGCTACTCCCCACTAGGAGTAAGCACTGCATGTAAATCAAAGTGGTGCAAGACTTTATATCAAATTTTCCAAAACCCCAAAAAAATTCCAGAGTATTTTTGAGATGTTTTATGATTAACCTTCTTCCCAACCTCTCTTTTTCTCAGGCATCTGTTCAACAGGCTTCCTCAGATGGGAAGAAAACACCTGCTGTAAGCCAGCTCTTCTCGGTTGTTCTAGATTATACAGAATGCTATAATATGGTGGAAAGATGTTTTTTTTAATATAGTGTAATATAGTGCACTCAGTGGCTGGTGTACAGGTTATGTTAGACATCTTCTTGGGCAGATAAGGGCCAAAGGCACATCTTTCTGATTTTCCATGCTTAAATTCACCCATTATACCTGGGAGATAGCTGAAGAGTTGCGCAGGAAAATCTCCATCAAAGTCATTGTGGCTGAAACACTCACATAAAGTGGATGGTATAATGGCAATAATGTATACAATTGAATTTGAATCTAATGCCCAAATATACAGATTCTGACCATTTACATTGTGTATTTACACTGATAGAAAGAAAGGAAAACCCTTTATTGCTGAAACTGCTTAGAGCCAGAGCCGATCCCAGCTGACTGTGGGCAGTCAGGGTTCACTCTGGACAGGAGGGCAACCCATCACAGGGCAACACAGAGGCAGACAACCTTTCACTTACACCTATGAGAAGTTTATGTAGAGAGTCAACCTGAGCCACAAGCTTTTGCACATTGTTTGGAAACCGGAAAACCCGGAACAAACCCACACAGGATAAGCATGTACACATCTGACAGAAAGACACCTGTGGGCAACCCAGGGAAGGGGAAGCCAGGGAAAAAACACTAAAAAACTATGCATGACAGTGGCTCAGTAACAGCTAAGAACTACACACTGATCATTTAATTTTTGCTGTCACTCTAATAATAGTCCATCAGTACTGTGCTGTATGTATCTTCTGAATGAGCTTTGATTCAATTATCTTGAATCAAACCTGCACTATGGTGGGTGGCACTTTTGACCTGCTGACCTATCAGGTATGTATTTAATACAATCTCTCACCTGTTCCACATGATTACTCTCAGAGCTATCGCACCAAGAGGGAAGAAAAGAAACAGGACAATAAACTTCCCCAGTCTTCCACCAAGAAACACCCAGGAAGGTTTTCTCCCCTAGGAAGCAATGGAGAAACAGAGGTACTCCCTATTTGGTCTATTCATCAGTAATAAAAAAAAATCCAGATACAGTATGAATTTCAAGAGTTATTGCAAAATGTCTGAATGTAATATGTGATTTTTTGTTTATTTTAAACAATTTTACAGAATTGGGTGTGGATTAAAGAGAAATTATATTTAAATAATTATAGCATCAGGCAAAATAACAAAATTGAAAATAGTGAAGGGGGTCTGAAAATTTTCTGAACCCACTGTACCTTTCACGCCCCGAGCTAATCTGCAAATTCAGCTTTCTGAATCCATCATGGTTTTGATGTCAAAAACAATTATAATTACATTTGACTGCTCTTTTAGCCAATAGCGCTCTAGCTTCTCCCAAACAGTCTGTTCCATGCGTCTGTCTATCTACATTAAAGCTACTGTAACAAAATCAGTCTGTTTTACATTATGGTATAAAGAAAATTATGCTGTGAATTCACTTATGGGCAGAATACAACATAAGGCCTTTAAAACTCTTTCTGTCTAAGGTGGTTCGGCCTAAGAGACAGTTAGAAAATGACAGAAAGAGGAAGAAAAGTGGGAAGAAAACCCCCAGGCCCAAACAAGGAACATACTCTGCACTTGGTTCTCAGGTAAGGAGCCAAGAAGGGAAATGAAAGGTTTATGGTCTGTATTCTAAACCATGTGTGTGACTCCTTTGTGCTTTTTCAGGGTCCAACAAAGAGCTCCACCCAATAGTCAAGAGATACAGTAAACGGTAATGCAGCTTGTAATATTGATGCATTTTCATGATTTTATTTTATATTACAGTTCAAAATGCCACCCTTTACTTAAAATGTAAAGCCAAAACTAATTTTCTAACTACATTATTAAAAATCTGTCTCTTCTTGCTGAAACTCAGCTCAAATAAGTTTTATCAGTGTTCATAATCAAACTGTTTTCACATCCAGTTCACATAAAAGCACTGCTGAGCTTTAATTACACACAATATCTAAACAGGGAACACAGTGATCAAGGCCTGTAGCTATATATATATATATTTGTATATACACACAGTACTGTGGAACTTATATTAAATAGTTGTTTACCCAGGTAGTAGGTGATTCATGAAGTACAAAAGATGTAAATAATATGTAGAACAAACAAGATTTCTCCAATAAAACTGGCCAGATGCACTAGAATGCTCATGCTCTTATGAGTAATAGTAAATAACGGCAGGTGTTGTCAGGGGCTGATGAAACTCATCATTAGAGAACAGTGCTGCTTTTCAATGAACGTTTGTTGACCATGTTGAGCTGCAACACCAAAGCTGTTAATTCTACATTACTAACTTTTTTTAGCCCAATGTAGTATCGTTTCATACTCCTAATGTTTTCACAGCTTCAGAAGCACTTTTTCAGTTAGTTACTTAAGTAATCTCACTTTCTCTGTGACTGAGGGATTGACTGTTAGCTAGATAACTATTAAATCTAACTTGAGCAAAAGTACTTACTGCGGACTGCAGGAAGGTGGAGCTGGGCTTTTAAAATAGTTCTAAATGTAGAACAATCTAAGGGGTGTTTGACTCATGTATTACATCACCATGTGTTTCACTGATTGGCTGCCTAAATTCTCCATTAAACCCAATCACATTTTCTCCAAACCTGTTGATACTATTGTTCATAGATCCAAAGAAGTTCAAAATAATCAACTTCTCATTTGTTAACAGCAGGTAAAAACGTGTGGTTGTACTTTTACTTATTTTTTAAATGAGTGCGAGTTCATTTATACCAGCTGTTTCTGCATTCATCTCTCTTGTTTCTCTTTAGATGGCATGTGTTGGTGAATGGCAGATGAATGAATGACGGCCTTATGCAGTTTTAAATAGACTTGATTTATATTCATATTTTGAATAGCAGAAGCAATGAAGGGCATTACCACATGACAGTAATGAAAGGAGTGGCAAAAGTCAAGAAGTTATGGGTTTAAAGATTTTCTTTGTAAGTGAATCATTTACCTTAATATACCACCTCTTTTATTGACGTATGTTAGTTCTTTCTGCATTGCCAATAGTTTCCGCTAGGTGGAAGCATTTATCTACACAGTCTCATTATAACCCATGTGCTTAAATCATTCCATTTAAGAGCAACAATGTTTCACTATCTAACAACTATATTAAAATATTTCTCAACTGAAATCTGCTGTCTCGGGTCATTACAAAATGTTCATTGCCTGATTATCAAATAATTATATTAAAGAATACTGCTTTATGTAAGTTGTACTGCACATGTGATTGTTCATGAAGTAATGAAGTATGCTGAAGGAGAAGTAGAGTGTGTTTATTGATCATGCGGTCTCTGTTCTCATAGTGACGTTTTCTGTACTTTTGTGTCACGGTGGTGCAGAAGGGGAAAACAGAGGTCAGTTTAAATTTGTTTCTTAATCTGTTACTTTTGTAATGTTACAACATTACATTTAAGTCTAAAAAAACAAACCTTCCCCATTTTTTATTTTTAAAAACACATTTACATTGTTCATAGGTCCTATTGGATGGCAGAATGGATAAATAGGCCCCGTTATCTGGCGATGAAGTCATATGACTTGGGAACCTGCCTTGATTTACAGCACCTTGTTGTTTTATTTAGGTTTCTGGGGGTTTTTCACACAAGGCATCGTAGCCAAGAAGTAAATCAGCAGTGACAGCAGTTGGAGATTTACTCCCTTCTCTTGTGATCAGGGCACTTAGCCAAATAGAAACACAAAGCATAAAAATAAAGCAGATAGCATGTTACTGTATATACCATGTTCTATTTGCACAAATTTAACAGAAAAAAGAGTGCATCTAGGACATGATGAGCTCCAGTATAAATAAATAAATGGTTAAAAGATGGGCCTCTCATATGAATATTACTTTTTGGGAAAGGAGGTTTGTTACATTATTAGTGGCTGCAAATGTTGATGAAAGGTAAGTGGTGAGGAACTAAACCGTTCTGTGAGTTCTGTGAATGATTTCTATGAGATCCCCAGCAAAGATTCAGTTAGTGTGTGGAGTGGAAGGGACAATGTGTACTAGTCTTTTATCAAGAGATGGAGCAAAATGGCCCCTGACAGAAAGTCGAGTGACGTGAACACATGACTCCATTGCACCCAGCGTGAATGACACCTCCAGCAGTTGTTGTATAACACTCTAATCACACCTTAGCAGTTGCAGCTTTTCAGATGTACCTTTCATCTTCAAGTCATCAAAAGGGGGGTTTTCAGATCTGGCAAGAAACTATATTCATACATATTTGCATTTACAGTAATGTTACATAGTGATTTAAATGACACACTGTCCACCAATAAGCAATGTCACGAGGTACACCTACATCTATACACTCAGTGTCCATTTTGTCAGCTCCACTGACCATATTGAGTTTGTAATTTACAGTTACAGACTGTAGTCTATCTGTTTCTCTCCATTATTTGTTAGCCCATTCATCAGTGATGAGGACTGGTGAGCAGGTATTACTTATGGGGTCACCACTGGTCCTGTGGGGGGGCACTGCTTAGCTGAGAGTAGCACCCTAACCAAAATTTCCAAGCATGAGTTTTCTGTGGGCTGAAACTGACCACTGATGAAGGACTAAATGATGATAATGAAGATGATGATGATGACGATAAGCCTTTATTTGTCAGTACACTTTTACATGCCCCAAAACTGGACCTCTCTGACCAAAGGGCACATACAGACATTTGGGGGAAGACAGGTCAGATGACAGGTAGCAGAAAGGAAATTACAACATGAGGATAAGATAAGGATAAAAAAGAGCTTCTTTCACTCTGTCCAGGCAGGCAGGGTGATTGGGCTAAAAAAACCTCAGCTTTAGCACATACATATGACACATGACATATGCAACAGGGAGGGGAAAAGGTTGGTGACAGTCCGTGTGAGTAACAGTCATTTCGTTCCCAGCCGCCAATACGGAGCTAGGTCGGAGCCGCCCATCCCACACTTCAGGGAAAAAAGCACGAGGAGGCGTTTGGATTGGGGTAGAGGGTGAGGCGTCAGAGAGCACCTCTAAGAGTCTGAGAGGAGGAGGAGGGAGGGGAGTTCTCAGAGCGATCTCATCATGTTTTTCCTGGAGGAATTTGTTATGACTTCAGCGCTCAGCTCAGGGCAGCGCCGGAGCAGGGGGGTCAGCCAAATGAGAGATACAATTTGGGTCAAATAAAATTCATTTTTCCATTTTTTAATCCTCAAGTCCGTCACTGGTTTCTGGATCCGTTCGTCTTGCAAAGTGGCAAGTTTCACCAAGATGGAATAAATTTCACTGTGCAGTGAGTCCTTCCTGTCACAGTAACAGTGTATGTGATCACCACTTCACCCACCTCAGTAATTATTCCGGTCAGCTTTTGGGTCAGCTTTTCAACAGCTGAAACCGCTTTTTTCCAGTCCGTGATCCCAGAAAACAGCTTAATCCAAACCACGGTATTACTCTCCTCGTAGATCCAGATAAGATTGGTTCGCCTTCCTTGATGGACAGCCCAGTTAGGCACACCAGCCGGCACTCCCAGCCGCCCATGGTGAACTTCACTGCAGACGGTCCAACAGGACAATCAGGTTCCCCCGAACCAAGTGAGTGTCAGTTGCATTTGGTGACACATTTGGTGCAGAATTAGAGGAACAATACAGTGGTGGCATTAAGTTCTATAAGTAGATCAAGTGTAAAGATTACAGTTGTTCATTTACTTACTGTAGAAATGTATCCAATATATTTCATGTGGGTCAGTAAAAAAGTAAGTGAACCTGTCTTTTCAGTATGTGGTATGAAGAACTTGCCACACATAAACTCAGAGGAATTTTGCCATTCCTAAATATTACCTAATGATGGTGAACAATGGTGTACATGTCATATCATTGCATTACATTCTTTCTCTTGGGATTCACATTTCTACCATTTTCCTTTAGATTTCCCTGGAATAATTCACAATTTACCGTTCCATGACACAACCATTCCCCTTTTCCACAGGTGGAATGGGTTTCTTATGCTGGAACACAATGGTTTAATTTCTTCAGTATAATGCTTTGCTCTTGTCTGTCCACAAAACCTTTTGTAATAGCCTTCTGTGTCTACAGTACCCCATCGACAATACTGTAGACAGAGAGCAATGTTCTCTTCGGTGAGAAAACTCAAGGAGACCTTTAATCGCTAAGAAGTTAGCTTGGTTTCCTTTTACCTAGTAGACTGACATGCCTTGTTGTCTTAGGGGTCTTTGCTGGTTAACCAATTCTGTGGAGGGCAACTGTGGTTTTAAAGTTCCCGCAGTTGGACACAATTTTTCTGACTGTGGATTAATGGAGACCAAACTAAAAGCAATGGCTTTTCAGCCTGATGAGCACCAACAACTTGTTTCATTAGGGTGCCCATTGTAACAATGAGGTATTGTCATTGTTACTGGGGATTCCGTGATTTGGTTTATGTCTTCAGTGTCTAAGTTTGTTCAGCTGTAGCGTTCCTTCATGTGCTATGTTTACGTGGGTCGTTGTTTTGCTTTGTGTGTATGATTAAAATAGAAAAGACTATACTTCCTGCCAAAACTACCGGGATTCGTTACAGAAACATTGACCAAGCAATGGAGGGAGTAGGAAGGACTTGAATTGGACCAGGGGCAGCTCCCTGGTCAAGGTTGGCACAGAGAGTACGACCCTTCCAGAGGGGAGAAATATTTGGGGGAGGGGGGGGGGGGACTATGTGTGGAGCAGACCCAGGAGAGAGGACGAAGGGGCACAGGACAGCAGCAGGACAGAGTGGGTGACCGTGAGTCCAGCTACGACTGCTTGTCGACACAGGAGACTATCCAGGAGAGGGAGACTCCTAGTCAAGGGAAGCGAGGGCGAGCAGCGAATGGATAGCAGTTAGCAATGAGCTAACTGAACCTCAGGTCTGGAGCACGGTCGGAGAGGCTCTCATGATCGGCGCAGTGAACATCGCCACAGGTGAGTGGCAACAGAGAGCCGCACCGGCGTGAGTGAAGGCCGATTGTGAGAGCAAGGAGGACATTTTGGCAAGAGCATAGGTAAAAAGGGCAAGCAGGCTAGCTGCACAAACTAAAGTGCTAGCAAGTTGGGCGCAGGGGACTGGTGAAGAAACCACAGAGAGCTGTGCAGGCCGTAGGAGCGGCGAGGCGCAGCTAGCGACCCCTGCTGTCCTGGAGGAGTCATGGCTCACTGTTCTCCAGGGAAGTGTGCTGGAGGACAGTGAGGAGGAGATACCGGAGCTGGTCGGGGAGGATTGTGTGCGTGTAGGGCTCGCTCTGCTCGATTCTGGTAGCTTTCGCGTCAGTACCAGAGCCGGTTTCAGTGCCCCCTCCCGAGGCGGTTACTGGGGTTTCTGTGTTTTGGTTTATGTTTTGTAAAGTGTCTGGGCTATTACACCTGTAGCTCCACCCATGTTTCCACTGTAAGTGATCACCTCAGGGTACAAGTAGTACCTGAGTTTGGTGTCTAGGTTTGTTCAGCTCTAGCATTCCTTCATGTGTATGAAATATATTTCTATAAAAATAGAAAAGACTACACTTCCTGCATTTCCTTCCTGCCAAAACTACCAGGCTTTGTTACACCCATTCATGCCTGATTGTCATCCAGTAGTCTGAATGCAGTTTACTCTAATTTACGTTCAAATGAACTGATAATCCATTGCTTTTGCAAATCATAAATGTGAAATTCAATCATTTCCTTAACAAATAAAGGGCCAATTACAATATTTTTCTCATCTTTTTAACAGGCTTGTCTTTCTCTACTTTTGGGCCTTGTTTTTTGGTTATTGCTATCTGGTTTTGACCACAGAACGATTGGGTTTCCCTTCCAAGTCTTGGTTCCCAAGGTTTCTTCTACCTTTTTTCACTCCTGACTTGCACTGGGCTTGCAGCCAGATTGTGTAAAGCTTCTTTGAGACAACATCAGCACTATAGAAATAAAATTGGACTGCACTGGACATATTTATTGAAAATTATTATTATAAGAGTTTCAAGCACTGTACAAGGTGGACCAGCAGGTGAAATGTGTTCAATAGAATGGACAGTAAGTGGACAGTGTTTTAAGGGTCCTGACCTTTGAAGAAAGAGGCTAATGAGGCATACAAACAATACAATAAGACCTATACACCACTACAAGACTGCTGATCAATGGGTAATAATTCTGAAGTGTACATACATAATGAAACTGTATGCAATCTATTTTAAGCAGAAGCTGATATTTCCCAGTCTAATTTGCACCATTCAGTAACCACCACACACAATTGTGTAACAAACTCACATGGGAACAGAAGACGCAATTTATGGTAAACGAATCAAAATGAAAGTGTAGACTGAAAATGTCTGAAGCTGTTATGTAAGCATGTTCAGCACCCAACACCACTGTGCATTTCAGCTTTTACCCGATAATGTTGTTTACATTCTTTCTGCCTGAACATCCTTTAATGAGTCTGGCACATACTTTTTAACCACAACTGCAGCGGAAGAACAGTGAACACTGCCGCAATCACTGCTACAGTGCTCTCATCCCCCAGCAGGCAGTAGGCAAGCTGAGGTAACTCCAGAGCAACTTCAAAGACCACCAAGAGCAACATCACTTTTCACACATACCAACCTTGGCGCCTACACGCAGCAAGCTAGGCTGGGCCTCTTCGCAGTATCGCTTGGCGTGGTTTGTAGGTGGCCGCTTTCCCTCCCTTTCTCTTTCTTTTTTCTCCCTCGCTTGCTCTGCCTTGTGCACACTCTTTTGACGATCCCTCAGTAGGAACAAGCCCTCCGTGTCTCCTCATACAGCTAAGAGACAAGGTAAGATAAGTGTTTTTCACCATTTACCACTAGACTTTGAGACAGATTAGAAAAGTTAATGCAATTGCTGTAAATGCAGAAATGTCCACACAAGTGAGTTGTTTGCATTCCACCTCAGTTTTTCCACGCTAGTGCCAAAGATGGAAATCAACACTTGAATCAAAGCAGCGGTTGGGTGACCTTATCATTTGGTCAAGACCTTAAAGAATTACTCCAGCCTTTACACTTAGCACTTGCCCATCAGCTTCTAATATGTGTGTTTTGAGTCAACAGGTCTTTCGCTATTTGACAGAAAATTATTTTGCACTGTTATCGGACCTATGATAAAGATGGCACAGTTTTGCACAATGCTGGAGTATAATTTAATATCTGGAGGAAAAATATACACAGACTACATTGAGTTTGCTTCTCAGGCATTATTTGGTAATCAGCTTCATCTGTTGCTTTTATGCACTGTTAGTGCATCACAGGGTGCCTTTATATATGCAGGTTTCCAAAAGAGTAATCTGCACTTGGAGGTTGGTGTTTACATGCTGCATATCAAAGGAAAGCTGGGAGGAAATGAGCTTGCAGGAACTTAAGAAAGCAGTTTTTCCATAGCACTTGATGAAAGCACAACGGAAATGTCAGGAATTATCCCATGCTTAAGGCAATGTATTAAACCCAGGGGAGAATAAAGTACGTACATACAGTGCTGTGAAAAAGTATTTGCTCACTTCCTTTCATATTTTTTTTGCATACTTGTCATGTTTCAAAACATCAGACACATTTTAACATTAAAGAAAGATAACCTGAGTAAATACAACACAGTTTTTAAATGATGGTTTCATTTATTAAGGGAAAAAAGCTTGCTTTTAATAACAGTATCCGAAAGGACATTTTCTTTTTAATGTCAATGCGTTGTTGTATTGTTCCCAGAGTTCATGATCAGAAACTAATGACTCTGAAATAAAACCACTGAATGCAGTGAACTGTGTGCAGATCCTGTAGAATAAAAAAAAAAGTTGTGGAATTTGTCGCAGAGCCTTCAGCTGTATCTACAAGACAGTCATTGTTTTTTTTAATGTAACTTATTTACATTTTTTCAGCTGACATCCATACTTCCCTGAAAATAGACAGGGTATAACTTTAATTACATTGGCCCAAATTGAACTCAGATTGTTATTAAAGGGATAAACACATCCTAATAGGTAAAGTTCATTTTTTTTTTTTTTTTTTTTTTTTTGTCCTGTTCTGACAGTTAGGCAAGCAGCATGGTAATTCTGTTGCCTGGGGTGTCAGTGC
>JBBIGC010137228.1:0-10565 GCA_037576955.1 Lepidarchus adonis
AATAATAATAATAACAATAATAATAATAATAATAATAATAATAATAATAATAATAATAATAATAATAATAATAATAACAACAATACTAATAATAATTATATGTATATATAGTTTCTCTACAGGTCTGGTTGTCTAATGTTGCTGCCTCTCATCGAGGAGGTCTGGGGTCCATTCCTGTCCATGAGAGCCAAGGTCTTCTCTGTGTGGAGCATACTGAATGACTTTGTTCACATCATGTTGAATTATATAGAAATGTTGTTGTTTTTTTTAATGTGTGGATTTCTCCCTTTTGCATTACTCTTCCTATTGGTTTTGTTTATTTTGCTTAGTCTCTAGTCTTAGTCTTCACAGTTTCTAGAGGTCCATTCAGTGATGCTGTCCAGCTGGATAACACTATAAAGGCACTCAACTGTGTTTCTTGAGGGTCACTGTCCAGCACTGGTTGATTTATCTTCTCAAACACACCTAATTCAGCTCTACTTTTTATAGGAGAGGAACTCTGTCGGACAATGGTCCTTCAGGGCTTGGCTTGTGCACACCTGCTTTGTGCTATTATGTGTTGCCTAAAGCATTTATCACAAGGATGTACAAATGCAGTCCTTGACCAGTGTTCCTCACAGTTCCCAGAGTTGAACCAGGTGTGCTGGAGCAGGGAAAGTATGCAGGACATTGGCCTAATGAAGTAAAAGTAGTAATGTAGTTAAGACCATCATGGCCAAATAAAAAATGCTACAGCCTAGAAAGTAAAGTTCTTACTTTAAAGTAAAGTTCTTAGGGCAATGTCATAGAATAGGGTTTCTAGTGAAATCAGTTGGGATTGTATGAGAGATCCTGAGCACCAGTGTGATGGTTCTAAGTTGAATTAATTAATTCAATAAAGAACCTTTGGAATATGTGAAGGTAAATAAATCTAATTTACAAGAAAGGTTCTTTAGGGAACTAAAATGGTTCTTTTTTTTGTGGTTTTAGGGCAGTTAATGTAGGTAGGAATTTAGGTATGATGCACTTTGTTCTGAAGTACAGGGGTCCTCAATTTACAGCATGTTGCTGGCTTAAAAAAAAAGATGTGCATATTTACAGTCAAATACAGTAATAGAATGCAATTGAAGACTTACTAAAATCTTTACAGTAATATGCGAGCACCACAAGATAAATGTGTGCTTGCAGGGGGCGGGAGAAGATTTTAATGTTTTATTCACCGTTAGTGTTCATGTGTATTGGTGGGTGAGATGGGGGGTTAATAGTGCACTGTGTTAAGACACCATCAGTGTGATTTTGCCACAAGTCACCAATGCGTTTACTGCTGTGGTGTATGTTGAAGCATTAAAAAGAGCATTTCTATCTGGAGCAACGTTTCCTAAATGCTTTACTGTAATATAAGAGCATTCACGCATGTCGCTGCTGTAAATAAAGCACAGTGCTGTTCAATAAAACCTCTGCAGCATCATTACATGCATGAGCTTGGACTTACGTCAAAATTTTACGCTACAAAAAAGTTACGCTACATTGAAACTGGTGGAAAAATTGTGTGGAGAAGCACCTCATTGGTGCTTGCCAGAAGACAAGATGAATTTAAAAGTGTTGTAAAAAGAAATGAAAAGCATCTTTATAGCATGTTTTTCTCAGTTTCTCAGTTTCTCAGACGTTTTACAGACTGGAAGGCAATGGGTCCATAAGAATTTCTCCTCCAAGAGAGAAATCATTGAAACTACTTCATAGTTTAATATATTATTGGTATTGGTGCTCCCCCGTGCTTAACCCTCTGTCGCCCCATTTGAAATGGCCAATCAGATGTCTGCTTTACAGTTCTCCACACAAACACCCAGGTAGACAGACACAACCTCACCTTTCAGGTGTTTCTGTCACCGCACAGTCACTAATTACTGTTTCTTTCCTCAAACGTACCCGTTCTGCCGTGAAAGAGAAGAGAGAAAAAAACGGAAGAGAAGGAGACCCTGGCCATTATCAGTGTCCACAGACACTGTCATTGCAACGTCTGGAAAAGCAGGTGGCTCCAAGTCAGAGAAAGGAAAAAGGACAAGGCCTTGACTCCATTTACAAAAACACTCTGCATATGTATGTGAAGCATTTCAATGCACGTCAATACAAAGCATGTCAATGGTGAGCAATATACAGCGTAATGCAATGGCTTAGTTGTAGCTGACAGCGGCTCTATGACGCTGATAAATAGACATGTTTTCCTGCCTAATTATGTTCCATTCTGGTGAGGCCTGCTCTGTGTTCTCAGAGGAGAACAATTATAAAATCAGTTTAATCAATTTGTCGCCAACAAAAAGGTCTGTTGGAGTGTTTTGAGTGGAAATTTGAGTGGAAATCAAGAAAAAGACTAAACGTGTTCCAGAAACAAGCTCATGTCTGCACCTGCTTTCCACAAAACAGCCAATAAGCCCTCCAGTAAAGACAATAAAAAATGATTGGGTGGTAAACATGTAAGAGGAGCCCCTCTCCAGCTAGCATCAGTGATTATGCGTATTTGCAGCTGTCAGACCTCCTGAGTAGTTTCTGAAAGTGTAAAGATCGCAGAGAACCTCAGCTTAAATAATATTTGTTCAGTTTACAGTTTTTCATTTTACCCACTTTCCTTAGGTTAGATCTGCAGCTGCCAGGCAATTGTTGCTGACAAACACAGTCAATAGTCACCCAAACAGCCCAAACAGTGTCTGTGTTAGTTGGGATCTGCCTTGTGAAAAGCTGGTGCGAAAGAGCTAGCATCTGAGCTAACTTCAGTAGATGGTGGACTAACCTGGTCAGAGTTCGAGACAGGGTTCTATGTGAGGCATGTTGTCAGATTGTCTCAAAAAGTAGTTATTGAGACTCATGGTAGAATCTATTCCATGTGTGAAAAATGCAAAAATCAGTATCTAATTGGCATATTAGTTCAAATAAATGCTACATTTCTTCAAGATTTTTTAGGAACACTCCCAAACAGTTTCTGTAATAATTCACCTGCTCAAAAAGATCTAGATGTGTGGTTTGAACTTTAGGACTTACTGTGAGTAATGAAAATAAACCAAATGCTACAATCTGTTATTTCAGAATATACCAGGGCAGCAATTCACAAAACTACAGAGGGACTTTGATTTACAACAAACTGTACATACAGAAATTCACAGTTCTGAGGCTGCCCCAAACCCTGTTTTTTTGTTGTTGTTTTTTTTAATGGTGTGAAAGTAAAAGGACATTTAATAAAAGGCTCAAAAATGCAATACAGAGTCTCAGTTGGGTGAATGTCTCCCTCTAGTGGACTGACAGAGGAATGGCCCCAGGGCAAAACACAGTAGACACTTATGTAAAGGGGTTCAACTTATGTAAAAATTCGACTTAAAACAAACAATGAGGAATGGAAGTTGAGGACCCCTGTATTCCTAATGGCCTATTGGTTAGGACCTTGCCCTTGAAATGAGAAGATCGCAGGCTCAAGACCCAGCCCAGGCACCACTGTGGTACCCTTGAGCAAGGTACTGTCCCACTACAATGTGCTGTTGATAGCTGCCCTGTGCTCTATGACTACTTGTCTGATGGGTTAAATGCAGAGGTCACATTTCATTGTGGTGCAGAAAAAGTGTGTGTTTACAATGTCAAATAAACACTTTCACATCAAAAATAATTTTGGTCATTTTTGGTGACTACTGTTATTAATCGTTGACCTCGTAGCTGCAGTTCTAAACTCAATAAAAAGAATAAGTAAATTGTGGCAGTCAGATTTTTCACCAAATTGTTTCTTTAAGTATGAAAATAGACATAAGGTTCATCATCCAGACCCAGATTAAGCCTAATCCTGGTCTAAAAGCATTCTAATGGGCATTCTCCATTGAAAAGAACATGTAATACAGGGCTAAGCTAACTCATTTAAGATTCACAAAATGAAGATGAACAAAACCTGTGTTATTATGTGTCAGAAAGAAATAAAAAGGGATATAAAAAACAGAATAAATAGTTTGCTGCATGAGCACAGTTCTCGTGTAATGATGTAATGATCTGGGCTGAGGTGAGAATCAGTTGGGTTAGCTTTTGGAAAACTGGCATTTAACATCTGTAAACTTTACAACAGGTTGTAGTTACTGCTAATTACAGAGATCTTTAGAGGAAGGAAGAGCAGAATTGGGGGGAAGAGGTTACAAATGGCCTACCCTTTGGATACCACAGCATCTCGTAAGTTATTTTCAAACAGATGTTGATCCCATTAGTTGTCTGCAGTCGCTTAGCCCAGCATTTGTTTGGATGACTGAAGCAATGTTGAGCAAGTCTCAGAGAGTCTCCTGACCCAGTTATGAAATGCACATATGAACACCTACAGTCAAACAAAGTGGACTTGTTAAGAAAATATTTGTTGTATTGTTTCAGGGACACATGTTGGTTTGACCTATAATGATCAGCCAAAGCATTAAAACCATTAACCAGTGAGCAAGATTGATCTCTTGCTACAACGCCAATGGATAAGATATATTAGGTAGGAAGTGAACAGTCAGTTCTTGAAGATGAAGTGTTGGAAGCAGACAAAATGGGTGAACGTAAGCATATGACAAGGGTCCTAACTGTGATGGCTAGAAGACTGGTCCAGAGTGCCTCCAAAATGGCAGGTATACAGTTAAACCCCATTAACTCTTCCCCATTGGGCGGTGATGTGCTGGTGGCTCATTTTTTGTAGTTGCGGCATTTGTCTGTCATATATGGTAGTAGACTGTAGTTGAACACCTACTAACTGCTTTATGGTAGTACTGGACTCCCATAAGAGACACTGTGTTGGAAGATGTGGCGAGTTTCATGGGAAGCACACATGTTGCCGACTGTTAATAAAGCCTCCGCAGCATCACTACCTGCATGAGTTAATCGAACCTGAGTTAATAAAGAGAAAACAGTGGCGGCGGCAGCAGCAGGAGTAGCAATAGCATCAGCTTACATCGCTAACACGGACCCAAGTTTGGCGAGCTATTGCTGAAGAAATGACACCAGACTCCTTTGCACATTGTGGTGAGGGCGAGAGGTGAGGATGGCAGCTTAACGAGGTGAATAACATGGAAAGAAAACTGATCTGCAGCCTTTAATGGTGAGAGGCGAATTTGGCGAGCTAACGGGGGCAAGCTAACAGGAAGTGTGATGCAAAGTTTTGCTGGAAAACTGGCTCCTTGCCCTTAGAATTTTTGCAGACCAAGTATACCCGTACCCTGCCACACTGCAAACATTGTTCAGGAATGGTTTGAGCAACATGACTGTAAAGAAGTCTAGTTCTCCAGATCTCAAGCTTAACAAACATCTGTGGGAAGTGCAGGACAAACTAGTCCAATCCACGGGGGCCCTTCCTAACAACTTACAGTACTTAAAGGATCTGCTGCCTGATACCACAGCATACCTTCAGAGGTCCTGATGAGTCAGTGCTATTTCAGTGACACAAGAGGGGCGGTGTTGATGTTATGGAGGATTGGTGAAATCTCAAGTCATTTTGTAAGCAACTGTACAATAACGCGACATTTTTTTAAAAGGGTAGAAGAAAGGTCATAAACAGTTAAAAACTTAAGTAGTTTGCTGTCATAGCACACTGATAAGCCACACGTTCTTGATATTGTCAATTTACTCCTCATGCCGCTGAAAAATTCAGTACAGTAAGAGCTTTTCTTTGGGATCAGACCAGATGGGCTAGCATTGACTCCCCACATGCATCAATGAGCTTTGGGTGGCCATGACCCTGTTGCTGATTCACCAGTTGTCCTTCACTAGATTGTCTTTGACAGGTACTAACTAGTGCACACCTGGAACACTCCACAAAACCTCCTTTTCTGGAGAAGCTCTAGCCATTACAATAACCCTTGTCAAAATGTCTATGATCTTTATGCTCCTGCTTCTAGCAAATCAGCTATAAGAACTGACTGTTTGCTTGCTGCCTAATATATCCCAACCCAATGACAGTTGCCACTGTAATTAAATAATATGATAGTAAATTATCCACTTATTGTAAAACATACACTAAAAGGAGTTAGCTATGTTTAGCACATTAGCATGTGCAACAAAGCTAACAGGCTTAATACAAACTGTAGGCTCACTATTTGGCAAGCAAATGGATCACTGCTGCTTATTTTTTAAATGTGTATGTTAACGGTTTGGTGGTTAGTGCTGTAATCTCACAGGTAGAAGGTCTTTGGATCCACTGTTTTTTTGTGAGGAGTGTACAAGCTCTTGTGTGGGTTTACTCTGGATTCTCCAGTTTCCTTTCACTGTTCAAAGTTTGTGCTTTATATTGACTGGCTACTCTAATTTACCCATAGATGTGTGTGTGTGAATGGTTGTCTGTCTCTGTGTTGCCCTGTGATGGGTTGGCCTCCTGTCCAGGCTGAACCCTGCCCTGTGCCTATAGTTACCTGGGATAAGCTCCAGCTTTCCAATGACATAATCGGTTGGCAGAGTTGATTTTTACTTATTCATGTTTTAATTATAATTTGAAGGTGTTTACGGCTTTAATAAAAATGTTAAACCATCTATAAACCATTTCTACAATTAGCCTTGTTGAAAAAGTGTTTGAATAAACTGCTTTGTGACATTATTTTGTGCTATTTTGAGAAGGTTTAGATTTTAAAACCTTTTTTAAAACATATATTTAGCATAGATTAACAGGATTATACCAAAATAATCATATTCTTCCAAATTTGCTACTTTCCATTTAATACACATGTGTGCTCACTAATGTTAATATTATAATAATATTAATGACTATGAATTACTTAATTTACATTGTAAACGCTATGCAGTATTTTATTAATATCACTGCAGTTTTTTCTTCACAATACCAACTCTTAGACAAAAATGAAAGAAGAATAAACAGATGAACTTCATTTTGGGACATGTCTACCCCTACAACTTTGAATGGAATTGATGAAAAACAGTGTAACAACAGTGGAAATGATGACATGAATAACTACACTTGCAAAGTTTTAGTTTTGATTTTTGTTTTATTATATTTCATACACATGGTCTACACTACCACTCATTATTTCAAAATCCAACAGTTTGCAGATTACTACATTCATCCCCCTTCAGTTCTACATGGAGAAAAATACTGTAAACATGAAAAGAAAAGCCAGGATGTCCCTTCTGATAAAAACGCTAAAGAGCGACAAAGGGAAGACTTATCTCCTGTACAGTGGTGATTGTAAGGCGGATGCCGCGCTGTAGAAATGGGGCCTCTTTGTGCAGCTTGAGAAAGGAGCAGAAAGCTGATCTGTTTGAAAGGCTTCGGTGATGAAACAGAAATCTGAGAGTTACTCTGGGGGCCTCCAGGGGCCTGGGGCTAATGTGGTCCCTAATGGACAAAAGGGACTTTATTTTGGGGTAAAATGCTCCGATTTTACTTCTTAGTCTCCTCGATCTGCTCGACCTCGCTGGACTCATCCACAACTTTCCCATTGATCATGGTCTGAGTGACCACTTTCACAATCTTCCTGGTGCGGACGTCCGGCTCTTCTGTGGGGAGAGGGAGATAGGAAGAGAGCGGGATAATAATGAGATATAAGAGTGTAATAATGAGAGAGTGAGAGAGATACAGAAAGGGAGAGAGAGAGTGTAATAATAAGACAGAGAGAGAGAGAGAGAGAGTAAAAGAGAGGCAGAGTGAGAGAGAGAGAGAATGAAAGAGAGAGGCAGAGAAAGAGAGAGAAAGAGAGCAAGACAGAGAGTGAGAAAAGGAGTGAGAGAGAGACAGATCAACTCCAAGAATGAGAGAGAGAGAGGATGAGTGCAAAAGACATCAAGTCC
The DNA here is from genome assembly GCA_037576955.1 of Lepidarchus adonis. NCBI lineage: Eukaryota > Metazoa > Chordata > Actinopteri > Characiformes > Lepidarchidae > Lepidarchus > Lepidarchus adonis. The sequence goes on from JBBIGC010137228.1 coordinate 7,765, forward strand.
AAGAATAAGAGAAAGCGAGAAAGAGAGGCAGAGCGAGAGAGAGAATGAGAGAAAGAGATAGAAAGAAAGCAAGAGAGAGAGTGAGAGAAAGAGTGAGAGACAGAGAAAGAGATACGGTGAGATATTTTTGAACTATGACTGTTTTCCTCATGCCATCATGCACGCACATGGAAGTGTAAGATTTGCGTTGCCAGGGACGTGTGGCTGTGTTTTGGGAGGTTGCTCTGTTAGCAGCTGTTAATCTGCCATTACTCCACAGCCACAGCCCGTGTTTGGGCCACTGGTCTGACTGCTGGACAAATTTTCTCAGCGCTCACTGCACCAAGCAAATCTCACTGCTAACACACATCGGCTGCTGTGACCAAACATTTGACCTACAGTAACTTTTTTGCATTCAGTTAAGACTGCCACCAGTATGAATCACTATCCCGGAATGTATTACAGGATAAAAAAAAGAGAAAGCAGGGCGGGACCAGAGTGTGAGAGATTGGCCATTTATTAATCTCACATCTCTTATCAAAGTGCTAAGTGCATTATGTCATTAACTCTGCCATGAGCTTGTTGATCAACAGCACCAGACGTTCCTACAGAGCAGGGATGGGCAACTCTGGTCCTGGAGGGTCAGTGTTCAGCACACTTTGGAAGTTCCCCTCCTCAAACAAACTCTGATTATTAACAGAGTTGAAGCAGGTGGATTTGATCCAGGAAATCACCAAACTGTGCTGGACATCAGCCCTCCCGGACCAGGGGTGCCCACCCCTGATATAGTGGAAGCCAGAGGTGCCCAATACGTTGATCATGATCTACCAATTTTTTAAGCATTTTTTGGTGGTAGATAGAAGAATTTTTACTCTGCCATTTTAAAATTAACTCACAAGCCAAAAAAGTATAGGCACCACTGGTGCAAACACTGAGAGCTGATCACAGTAGATCAAGGCCTATCACTTCCAATCTACTCACATTATATCTGCATGGATACTTACTCTTAGGGGGTGGAGGAACTTCCTTAACACTGCAGGGAAAAAATGAACACAATATGAACACAATATTAATACCATGAAAAAAACATCATATGGTTCACACTTTATTTTTCTTCAGATGATTTACCTAGAAACTCAACAGGATCAGGGTTGGTTTAGGATTATGGTTAGTTTCAGTTTATGGTTCTAATGCATCTACTTTAGAAAATAGAAATAACATGTTACCTGCATATCATTGGTCTTGAGACAAAACCTTGTATCTACATTTTTACAATTAATACACCAGCTGACATTAACATTGTGGCAAATTTTCATGAGGAACCGACCAGCAGAAATGGTTCGAAATCATCCACATTTTACTTTAAACTCCATTATAAGTCAAAATGATTTTATGTTTTTCTTGTAAAGTTGCCATTTTGGAGATGGCAACTTTACAAGTTTTCATCCGTCTTTGTCTCACAGCAGCAATATGTATTAAATTAATTAATTTAAAGAATATATATCTTATGAAACTCTATACACATCTAAGCAGTTCTGTTACAGTGAGTCACCTTAAAGGGTAAAGTCACCTAAATAAATTAATTTTAAATAAAGAATCTTTTTAATTTTCCACATTTTTCAGGAAGGACCTGCTTAACTTGAACAGCTTTCCTGAAGTATAGTAAGTAAATGAAGCCCTAAAAGTTAAGGCAGGGGGCTTCATTTATTTTTAATACTTAAGCTAAACAGGTCCATAATTCCTGAGAAATGCAAAAAAAGAATTTTTAATGTAATTAATTAAATATTTACTTTAATGTGTTTATTAAAATCCTTTAAAGGTTATTCACTGTAACAGAACTGCTTAAATTACAACACTGGAAAAATGAAACATTCTAAAACTTTTGACTGGTAGTGTACCTGATTGTGAGGATTCCCATCTTTGTCTCCGCCCCTCACCAGGTGTTTTACTATGTATTTAAGCCTCTGTGTTTTTATTGTAGGTTGACAGACCTTTTTTTTTACTGTCAGTGTCCAACATAATACATGTTTCTTATTGAGTTTTTTGTTTTGTCCATGAGCACTTTGTTTATTAAATATAGTTATGTCTTTGCCTTATGCCTTTTTACATCTGGATCAAAATCCTGACATTGATCACTGTATAAAAGTTTGTCTGCCCCATTGGTCAAATTCTGACCCCAGGTTTGCTGTTTTGTGGATATTATTTGGGTGGTGAATCACAGCAGTGGCACTGCTATTGGTAGTAGTATAGTAGTGTATGTGGCACTGTGTCACTGCTAGATTCTTATTGGTCAAAAATATTCAACCAAAAGCAGGCCTGCAGTCAGAAACCGACATCTCATGCCGACCTACAGCAATGCTCCCTGGTCTTTTTTACAAAGGGTCTGCAACCTCCCATTCCAACCCAGTGATGAAAACCAGAAACTATTGAAATTGGCACTCGGTTCTACGTTCTAGCACTCACGTTTCCTCTCCCTCCAGCAGCCGTCTGTAGGTGGCGATCTCCAGCTCAAGGTTCTGTTTGATGCGCAGCAGCTGCTCGTAATCGGTCTTGTTGCGCTGCATGTCCAGCCGCAGCTGGGACAGGTCCTCCTCCAGCTGGTTCAGGGTGGCCTGGAGACGCTCCATCTCCAGTGCATACTTCTGACCTGTCTCTCCCAGGTTGCCCTCAAGGGCTGCCACCTACAGGACAAAGGGCAATAAAGGGTCTTGATGATGCTACTACAGGATTGGTTGTGATGGTGCTACAACAGAATTGGTTGTGATGGTGCTACAACAGAATTGGTTGTGATGGTGGTACAACAGGATTGGTTGTGATGGTGG
>JBBIGC010137228.1:10665-22064 GCA_037576955.1 Lepidarchus adonis
TACAACAGAATTGGTTGTGATGGTGGTACAACAGAATTGGTTGTGATGGTGGTACAACAGAATTGGTTGTGATGGTGGTACAACAGAATTGGTTGTGATGGTGCTACAAGATTGGCTGTGATGGTGCTACAACAGGATTGGCTGTGATGGTGCTACATCAGGATTGGTTGTGATGGTGGTACAACAGGATTGGTTGTGATAGTGGTACAACAGAATTGGTTGTGATGGTGCTACAACAAGATTGGCTGTGATGGTGCTACAACAAGATTGGCTGTGATGGTGCTACAACAGGATTGGCTGTGATGGTGCTACATCAGGATTGGTTGTGATGATGCTACAACAGGACTGGCTGTGATGGTGCTACAACAGGATTGGCTGTAAAGGTGCTACAACAGGATTGGCGGTGATGGTGCTACAACAAGATTGGTTGTGATGGTGCTACTGCAGGGTTGGTTGCAATGGTGCTACAACAGGTTTGACTGAAATGGTGCTACAACAAGGTTGGCTTTGATAATGCCGCCTTAGAAATGGTCATAATGGTGCTACTACAAGACCATCTATGATGGTGCTAGTCAAGATGAATGGGCCAATAGCTGCAGGCTGGTGCTACAACCTGATTAGTAATGATGGTGCTACAACAAACCTAGCTTTGTCTGAATGAATGGACTAATCAAAATAGACCAAAATTACTTAAATGACTTAAAAAGACTTTTGTAGCTACTGTCACAAGCACATAGAGTTTGAGTCAAAAAATGAGAAGAAAAGTGTAGAATTTCAAAGGATTACCCAGAGACCGGATGTGTAATCTTATAGGATTATGTTAAAATGAAGATAAATGTAGGACATGTCGACAAGATGCAATATATTTGCACTTGTTCACCTACTTCTCATGGCACGAAATCAAACGGAGCCTTTGTGTTCATGTCAAATGTCCCACAGTCCTTAAATGAGGAGAAAGCCACTACAGAGCCGTGCACTGTGCAAATAATCCTACAGCGTGACTGGAGGTGGAGCATGCAAAATGCAGTGTTCCGTATCAGCCTGGGTGGGAGTGTTGGTTAAATGATTACTGAAGGATTAATGAAGCCACAACTGTCAGTAAAACACTCGTTTACTGCATCTTTATTTGGCCACTGGGTTCCCAGGAAGGGAAAGTGCTTGTGAGAGTAGTGCTCCATAGGTGCCATCAGGTTGAGAATTTGTGTTGTTTGTTGCTTCTGTCTTGCACTCTACCCAATGTGAAATATTACAGTATTTACTGGTCACTTTCACATACTACATTTGATACTTCCACCCCCATCATTCATTCATATATGAACCTTCCTCTGTGTGTGCACATCTGTATACAAATTACATAAACCTTATAAGCCATATGTTACACCCGTTACAACATCAGTGGGTCATAAGTTTATTTATGAATTTAGTCAAAGACAATCCAAGTAAACACAAGATGCAGTCTTAAAGTGAAGGGATAAAAAATCCAAATCTACATGGCCCTGTGTTCAAAGTGATTGGCCCTTAAACCTAATAACTGGTTGAGCCCTTAGCAGCAACAACTACAATCAAGAGTCTTTTGCAGCTGTGGAGGAATTTTGGCTCAAACTCATCTTTGCAAAATTGTTGTAGTTCAGCCACATTGGAGTTTTAGAGCATGAACCATGGATCATCAAGATGTTTCCTGGCAAAATTTTGATGAGCCTTAATGTTCTTTTTGCTCAGCAGTGGTTTTGGTCCATTGTCACTTTCTTATGGTGGAGTCATAAACACTGACCTTAACTGAGGTAACGGAGGGCTGAAGTTCTTTGTATGTTGTTGCGGGGTCTTTTGTGATCTCTTGAATGAGTCGTTGCAGTGCTCTTGAGGTAATTTTGGTTGACCGGCCACTTCTGGAAAGGTTCACCACTGTTCCATGTTTTCACCACTTGTGCATAATGGCTCGCTGGTTCGCTGGAGTCCCAAAACTCCAGATTTAGAAATGGCTTTATAACCTTTTCCAGACTGATAGATTTCAATTACTCATTTTCTCATTTGTTCCTCAATTTCTTTGGATCTCTTAATAATAAAATCCTTTAATAATAAAATCCTTCACTTAATAAAACTAATTATGTCTTTACTTGTGTTGTCTTTGACTCTTTTGTCTCTTTTTCGGTGCATGACTACCTCAAAATTAAGGGTATTCCTCTGATATTTTTCATTGCATATTAATGATTGTGATATAGAAACGCATGATATTCTGGACAGAACCCAACTAAGGAGCATTTTGAGACATGGCCAAAGTATTTTCAACTCTGTTGGAAGGGGAGTAGGGAAAATACACAGATGTGCAGAGCTTTCATTGTTTTTGTCTGATCAATGACACAGCCATCCATAGGCCAAGAGCACAAGTCGGCACAGAAATAGCAATTAGTGTTCTCCTTCTCCATTGAGTCAAATGGCAATGTGATAGCGGCAGATGGAGATGCTAGTGGTGGCGCTTCACATGACCCTGAGGAAGCCCATGCCAGTCTTTACCCTCTCAACTTAGTGGTACTGTGTAATTCCTGTAAGTCCTTGCTAGTAGTTGTAACTGGACATGAAAAAATGAAAGGAGTGCTCTAGAAGTGAAAGCTCCAAAGAGCTCTGTCATTTTTAAAACAATAATAAGTCTTGACTTCAAAGGCATAACAAAGCAGTGAACTGTGTAGCTCCGTCAAGAATTATCACCACATTCTCTCTGGAGTGAACTGCAGGTGATCAGACTGTCCCCACACTGAAACTGTTATAAAACAGACCAAGATCTGACCTGCCATCTTGTCTTATTTACACCAGACTGATCTGTTTACAGTAACCAGGAATGCAGTAGCTGGACCCAGCAGGCCTAAGATGGACAGCTCCAGATCCTGAGAGCCAGATTTGTGCCTAGAGTGAAACTCAAGCTCTCCTGGGAAAGGTTGTGGCCGATACAGAGGCTGATACTGAGGGATTATTGGGTACTTTTGGAGCATTGACATCCAGTTAAGAGAACCATAGCTGTAGCACTCTAACATTCTTCAGTTTGACCTGACTCACTTAGCTGGGTTTCTCTTTTTCCTGCCACTTTGGACCAGTGAAAGTAAGACACGGCAGGGGACACTTGGGGACTTGTTCGGTCCCACCATGAAAAGGGCAAAGTTTTAAGTTCCCCAGCTAAGCGGTAACTCTATAAGACTGGACGCTGCTCTATAAGTTCAACCTGGCTACAGCTGTAGAGTTTAAAAGCCACCCCTCCCTCCCCTCCATGGTTCTGACCTGTTTGTGGAGGCTCTCCAGTTCCACCTCCAGAGTCTGCAGGAAGCGCTGCCTCTCAATCATCTCGCTCTGAGCCCCACGCAAAGCTTCATTGCTCTCCCGCACCTCCATCTGCACTCCCTCCAGCTACAATGGCAAAACAGTGGCATCGTTACACAAGCAGCAAATTTGAAATGACACATATTTCAACATGATACCAAAAAATAACTACTACAGAAAGTCTTATGATGGAAGTAGTACACTGCTTGAAGACAATGTCAGAGAAACATCTGCCAATGACAAACCTATTGCTGAAGGGCAACACATGAAAACCAAGCAATAAAGAAAAGTTTAAGTGGTTCCCAGGGCTGGGATGGAGTACAAATGTGTCCCGACCCTGGAGTACCCATGCCTCAGACTTGATAGCAATGTTCTCCTCAGCAGGGATGGGCTCAAGCAGTTGAGTATGATAGGAAGTCACTCATGCAGGTCTTTATGGATAACCATGTCTTGAGGCCACTAACCTTCTTGCGGTACCAGTTCTCAGCATCTTCTTTGTTCTTATGGACAATCCCCTCGTACTGAGATCGGAGCTCAGACAGCACTATTCCCAGATCAGGCCCACGAGCAGCATCCACCTCCACGTTCACGTCCTCCTGGGCGATCCGGGCCCGCAGGTTATCTATCTCCTGTAGCAAGAGAAGAAGGGAGGAATGGCAGAAAACTTGTTGTACTCTTAAGAAACTCAAAGAAATTAGCAGATGTAACTTATTTATGAAAATAAACAGAGTAAGTCAAGGAAATTATAAATAAATGGATAGATTTCCATCTTTTTTTAGTGTTTGATTTTGCAAAGTCTGTGTAAACTTGGTATTTCTGCAGGCAGGAGTGGTTTGAACATGGGAATACGGTTGTATAATGATGAGAATCTGATACTACACAGAAGGGTGCATGGAAGCCCCAGCATGATTAACTTCCATGCTAAATATTTAATAGATGTTTTGAATTACCAACTGCACAAATGCACACGCATCTGACATACATTGCTATTATGGATCCCTCATGTCTGAGTACTGTATGTTTACAAGTCTGGGAACTCCAAAGTTCAGCTTAAACTTCTTGCATATCTTATGAAAACAGTAAGACCTGAAATGTTAATGTCAACAATCAACATTGAATAATTAATAATTTTAATAATGATTTAATAATTAATAAATGTTAAAGTGACATATCCACACTGAAACAAGCTGTGGGGCCCATCGCTTCGTGCATGTGGTAATTACAAAGCAAAAATGTCTTTTAAGTCCCAGTATGTGCAGGACCAGGCGAGTTCAGAGGTACAAGTAAGAAGGAGTTGTGTCTTAAGTTACTAATGACAAAGGACTACATGGATTGAATTACTCACCCTATCTGTCACAGACAAAGGCGGCCATTTTTGGAGATCATTGAGGCACGTCACTGACTAACACTAAAAGATCTGAAACAAGCTTCCAGTCTTTTTCCTTAATAGCATACTAACACAGCAATAAAGAAAAGTAGCCCTTACTAATGGACATGGTCTCTGTTGTGTGATGGTAACAGCTATGTGGTTACAATTTTCTGGCCTTTACCAGAAATAATAGCTTTTTATTTCAGACCGTTATGTGAACTGTGGTCTTCCCTTGGCAATGGAACTCCCTTAAAGGGGTGCTACAAAGGATTCTTTGAATAGTCCAATTGAAGAAATGTTTGGCTCCTAAAGAACTATGCATTATATTATGATATGTATATGTATTTTTTCATCGTCTGTTGAGATTGAAGATTCAAAAAAGAGCCAAAAATAAAAATTTTAAAATTATAATGAGTACAAACAATATTAATTCAGTTTCTCACACCACAGTACAATAAGTTCTTTGAAATTAAACATGAAGTCCCACAGTGTTAAAGTACTGACAATATCCCAATATGATAAGAAAATAATCAATTTATCACGATAACGATTAATATCATCATATTGCCAAGCTCTACATTGTAGGTCATCCAGAATGTACATACCTCCTCGTGGTTCTTCTTGAGGAAGTAGAGCTCCTCCTTCAGGCTGTCAAGGTCTCCTCGAAGTGTGGCGATGATTTGGTCATGGTCAGTCTTGGCCTTCTTCAGAGCAACACAGTCCCGCTCCACTGACTGACACATAGCACTTTCTGCTTCCCATCTGAAACATACACAAACTTTTTCATCTATCTTTTCTAAAGAGATGTATTTGATCTGAAGAAAATTTTATAGAGAGATAAAATGTGTCATAGTCTGTTCCAAAACCTCTTCAATTCTGCCAAGTTTGGGATAATCTAATGTAATCTTTAAGACCTTGTTCAATTTAAGTGTGTTTGATTAGGGGTTGGCTCCCTGGTCAAGTGTTAAGCTTTGTCCTGCATTGTATGGTCCTTTCAGTGGAGAATCTCTACTCCAAATGCTGTGAAGTCCAACACCAGGCTTAATGTCTACCTGGAAAAAACAACATCTGCATCTTCTGAAGTTTAGCTTGCTAATCATTTCATTAGTTGGAGCAGGTTGGAATGTGCAAATTACAAAGTATTTTAGTACCAGGTTTAAGGAGCATTGCCATAGAAGAACTACTATTGGTTCCCTAGTAAACCTTTCATCCCACGTCCAAGGCAGAAACCACTCAGGGGCATATATTTGAAAGAATGTAGTATAGACCAGTTTGAGGCCTGGGAAACTTGGACTCGTTTACTTACTTGATTCTAAAGTCATCTGCAGCCAGCTTGGCATTATCAATCTCCAGCATAATACGAGCATTCTCCAGAGTCTTCTTCCTGACCTAGGGGAAATGGGCAAATAAAATAGATCATCATCTGAACACTATCACACACATCACATCACAGTCTTTTGACTTCAAATGAGTCATCTCATTCTTTATCAGTTAACGAGTAACTGTACAGTCTTGAGTGGTCAAGTAAGTGGTCGAGAATGATTAACTGTGCACCAAGGCTATGCAGCCAAGAGATTCACAGGTACCCCTCAGAATTCATGAAGGTAGAGGCCAGATTTTGAAACAATGATGAGTTCCATATGTTCAGAAGTATAATGTTCTTTGATTACAACATTTAAATTAGATGTAAATATTGAATATGTATTGAATATATTGGATATCTATAACAGCGTGTTTTCCAAGGCTAAATGCATGGGAAGTGGGGTGTGACTAAATATTCATATGGAGATATATTTTTGACCTATTTACGTCCTTTCGTGCTACAATAATCAATTTGCTGCCAATTTGACTCAATACTTCTCTCATGTGGGTTTCACTGCTCAGCTGAGTGCAGGAGACTTGGGAAAAGGTTAAGAAGATCTTCCCCAACAGATAGATAGTAGAGAAACCTTGACTGAGAGATGCCCCAGCCACATTTAAATCTAAAGTCTGCCTTTGACAGAACAGACCGTGGATTATTTTGTGATGGCTGCATCTATGCGCATCCCTTTGCACTTGTTTAATAGCAATGGATGACGCCACAAGGGAACCCTGTCAAAATGAGTAAACACACATTGCTGGAGAGCTTCTTAAAAAAGGGGGAAAGACCCAGTAATACAGGTGTGCAAAATTGCGCGTCCATGCTAGTATCTAGCATTTGCTGAACTATTCTCAACAATAATTAAGATCAGAAAGAAGTGTGATGTTCTATAATTTGTCTGGTATAACCAGGGTTAAAACTAGCTGGCTGTAGCGGAAGGTGTATTTAATGGGGAGCAATGCATTGTGGACTATGTAGTGTCTGGTGTGGGAAAATAGGTGGAAAGAGTTGCTTTATGGGAGTTGTAGTTCAGTTGATAGCATGATGCTAACACAGCTTGCCAAGTGACAAAGGGGAACAGAAGTAAAGACTTGAAGCCAAAGTAGCGACTTCCACGTGCTTCCGACCATGGTCGCGAAGCAAATATGGTTATATTGTAACAATAGCATTGCTATTGCTTATGTAAACTGATAACGCATCCCTGTGTTTCTGTGATGTATTGCTACGTCATTGTCATGCGATATATTGATTCTGGCAGAATAGCTGTATTGCAAACTCAAACTCCAGTCCCAAGCTCTTTTTATCAAACACACCTGGTTCAACTCTCCTGTTAATTGATAAATATGGTAAGTATGTTTGAGGAGGGGAACTATCAATCTGTGCTGGACACCGGTCGTGCAGGCCTGGATTTTGAGACCCATGCTGTAGAGTTTCAGGTTTATATCGAGACATTAGTGTGAACTACAGTGTAGGTGTTGATCTCCGGCTCTTATTTTAGGGTTGTGCTTGACCTTCAGTAGGTGGCATGATTACATGTGAAGAGAATGAAGACAAGTCATGGGAGGTGGATGGTTGAGATGGCAAGATGTTAGCTTTGCCAGCCATAGTCAGACTCTCTGGCCATGGAGCTAGATCATTGCATGCCATCAGGTCAGTTTCTGCTCTCTGTTCATGGACCTGAACATGCTTGTGGTTGTACCTCTTGCTCCAGAGCATGGGCCTGTGCCAGCATTGCATCGATGTCGTGGCCTTTGGGGACCCTCTCTAGCATAAGCTGTTTGATGCGGAGCTCCAGATCAGCGTTGGACTTCTCCAGCGAGCGCACTTTCTCCAGGTAGTTGGCCAATCGGTTATTGAGGCTCTGCATGGCTTCTTTCTCATTGGTGCTGTTACCCAGGCCATTGACTGACATGTTGGTCAGACCATTCAGGTCAGATATGCTCATGGACATGGAGCGAGAGAGGGGCTTGGCCGCAGCAAAGGAGACAGCAGCTTTGGTGCGGCTACGCCCACTGTCCCTCAGAGACAGGTTGGAGAAGGAGGGCTGCCGGCCGATGGAGTAACTCCGCATGGACATGCTGGATGTCATGATGTCTATGGGCAAAGAGACACATGAGATATCTGATCACAATAGAGCATGTGAAATCATCATGGCACATATTCCAAACTTTGAATCTAAGTGCTTGTTTTAATCAAAACATTGGATTTCTGTTCATGAATGATGCCTTCTTTTAGCAAGAGATACAGTTATATGCAAAAGTTTGAATACCCCTGGACAAATGACATGGAAATATGTACAGGGAACAGACAAACATCTTTTCCCTGAAAATATTTTTCCATTTATTTCCGAACTGTTTATGCATTTTAGGTTACGGGGAAGCTGACGCCGATCCCAGCTGACTGTGGGCAGGGTACACCCTGGATAGGACACCGACCAATCGCAGCACAACACAGAGACAGAAAACTATTCACACATGCAGCAGTGTAGAGTAGCCAGTCAACCTAAACCACAAGCCTTTGGAAAATGGGAGGAAACCAGAGAACCAGCATTATTTAACATTAAAAAATAGCAATAGATGTATTTATTTAATTTATTTTTCCCCAATATATTAAATACGGCAAATAAACAACCCTTAGGCAGTTAAAAGTTGACTTACTTTAACTTTCAACAAAATGTGCCATTTAACTCGGGGAACCTATATTGTTGTATATTAATTACAGACTTCAAGTATTTGTAAATGTGTGAAAACTGGCTTGATAAAAATCTGGTTGATATTTAAAATGCATCTGACTGACAGAGCTTTTGAGTATTAATAGCAATAGTGTTACTCTTGCCGTCACAACATAACTTTGTACCTCCATTTTTATTTTTATTTTTTTTTACATCAGGAAAGCTGCTGTTAACAGTGCATCATCAGCATCAATAAAACAGCCTTAAAATAAATTAATGTTATTATATAATTTAGGTTATATTATTTTATTAATAACATCTTGGAACTTTAACTTAGACTTAAAAGAGTTTATTTTCCCCTATAAAGGAGCGCTTCTGAAGACACAAGACTTTGTTCCAACAGAAAGAAAAGAATTGTGCATGAGCAAGGCCGTGTAGCCGCTCACTTCCTCCCAGTGTGTATTTACACTTCCTCGCACGGGTTGAATACATGAATTAAGTACCAAGAAATAGGTTCAGAATCAATAGGACTTTTATTTTAACCCATAAAACCAAGAAAAAGTCTTGTTACTTCGATGCAATAATGGCTGTGTCCCAAACCGCATACAACCACATTTAATAGTACTTAATGCAGTATGCAAATTACAGTTCTAATGACATTCAAATTCAAATTCAAACACAGTGAGTGATGTGAGTGAACCAGGAACTGAACCACCCCAACAGAAAGAAATTAGCTTCAAAAAGGAATGAGGAACTAAATAAGAATGTGGGTTTAAGGGCTAACAGTAACTGTCTGTTCTCAGTAGACAAAAAAGCAGCAATTTTTTTTTACGGTGGCCTACTTGGACACACAAGGAGATGCACACAGTAATTTCACACCTCTCTGACCCATTCGTCTTTATGCCATGCTGGAAACCATCAGTCTGTCTGGTGTGGTGGTTTTAGCATGGCAGCTAGAAATGAACGCAGATGTTGTTAACTTCTTCTGACCTCGCCCTAACGTTTCCCATCATAAAACAAAACAAAAGCTGGTCTCAGATCAGCACAGAAAGGTCCTGCTTTTCTTAAATAAATGCAATTAAACTCAGAAACCCCATCCTGTCACTCAACAGAGGAGTGTTTGTGTTTTGAAGGAACGTTCATTAAAGAGATAAGCGTGTGCTGGTCAGGACGGAGACAGCAGGTATTGTCTATGTTGGTATATCAGACAATCAGCTCAGTCACACGCCACTAGAGCTGGATTAGTTGTCTAGGAAACAATGGCGTTCTTGTTGTTAGGCCCAGTTTGAATTACTTCAAACAAGAAAACACAATCAGCTCAATGATTCGAGAAATGCTTCAGGCTTCAAAGTTGATTCATTTCAAAGAGAATCAAGTTCAGAGTGTTTTTGAACTTTGAACATCTACCTGGTCTCAAGAGCACACATCACCTCACAGGAACATCCAGACTGTGGTAAAGAATGACTGAGCTGCACAGAGTCATCAGCAGACAGATCTAATTGAAGGAAGCAGAGCTGAGAGCTGTGAGCTGTGAGCTGAGAGCTGTGAGCTGTGAGCTGTGAGCTGTGAGCTGAGAGCTGTGAGCTGTGAGCTGAGAGCTGTGAGCTGAGAGCTGAGAGCTGAGAGCTGTGAGCTGAGAGCTGAGAGCTGAGAGCTGTGAGGTGAGAGCTGAGAGCTGAGAGCTGTGAGCTGAGAGCTGAGGACTGAGAGCTGTGAGCTGTGAGCTGTGAGCTGAGAGCTGTGAGCTGAGAGCTGTGAGGTGTGAGGTGAGAGCTGAGAGCTGAGAGGTAAAAGCTTAGAGCTGAGAGCTGAGAGCTGTGAGCTGAGAGCTGTGAGGTGAGAGCTGAGAGCTGAGAGCTGTGAGCTGAAAACTGAGTGCTGTGAGGTGAGAGCTGAGAGCTGTGATGTGAGAGCTGAGAGCTGAAAACTGAGTGCTGTGAGGTGAAAGCTGAGAGCTGTGATGTGAGAGCTGAGAGCTGAGAGCTGAGAGGTGTGAGCTGAGAGCTGAGTGCTGTGAGGTGAGAGCTGAGAGCTGTGAGGTGAGAGCTGAGAGCTGTGAGCTGAGAGCTGTGAGCTGTGAGCTGTGAGGTGAGAGCTGTGAGGTGAGAGCTGAGAGCTGAGAGCTGTGAGGTGAGAGCTGAGAGCTGAGAGCTGAGAGCTGTGAGCTGTGAGCTGTGAGCTGTAAGGTGAGAGCTGTGAGGTGAGAGCTGAGAGCAGAGAGCTGTGAGGTGAGAGCTGAGAGCAGAGAGCTGTGAGGTGAGAGCTGTGAGGTGAGAGCTGTGAGGTGAGAGCTGAGAGCTGAGAGCTGTGAGGTGAGAGCTGAGAGCTGTGAGGTGAGAGCTGTGAGGTGAGAGCTGTGAGGTGAGAGCTGAGAGCTGAGAGCTGTGAGTTGAGACCTGTCAGGTGAGAGCTGTGAGGTGAGAGCTGTGAGGTGAGTAGTATTGTTCTGGACTGAACTCTTACCTGTAAGACTTGCTGATGGAGGGATGAGTGGAGGAGTGAGAAGAGGAGAGAGCAGCACTCTACTGGGGTGAAGGAACACACCTTTATATACACAGCAGGGGAGGAGGAGGGAGGGAGTACCTGGATACCTGAGGGAGGAGTACAGTATCATTGTATTACTCTCTCTCTCTCTCTCTCTCTCTCTCTCTCTCTCTCTCTCTCTCTCTCTCTCTCTCTCTCTCTCTCTCTCT